>OY037009.1:26032795-26294362 GCA_955831195.1 Pilophorus perplexus | reverse complement strand
ACGTAAGGCGGCTTCATTTTATAAGGTACGTTTATTTCCCTTGACAACTTGAGAGGTGCAAAATTTTATTTTCAAGTAGTTGTAAGAAAAATTGCTTAAGAAAGAGGTTGTCAAGATTGTTATACGGTTTTTGTTGTGATTTTCATAATTTTATCAATGTACCCCACCGTGTATCTAACTGCCCCAGGGCCCGTATCAATGTGCCCCGCATATGGGGCACATTGATACAAACGACTTTTTCCAAAAAAACCTCAACATGGGGTACTTCGCTTTTAGCAAAATTGTTCCCCATTTTTCCCCGGTTACATACTGAAACATACTTAATGGGTTAACAACAAGAACGTCCTCAAAATCCGTCTGACTAAAAACTAGGTACCTACCTACTGGCTTCCCAAAAAAAGTGTATCAATGTGCCCCACTTTCCCCTATAGATAACTATTAACTATCTAGCTTAGCAATTGCTTGGTTAACCAAGTTATTTTCAGAATACAGGGTAAAAAAACGCGTATTTTGACTTTTTTTTTTTTTTCGTTTTGCACACTAAAGGAGTTGTTTGCGACCCTAATAAATACCCATCTGGGTATTTTCGCAATCTGCGTGAAATTTCCTAAAGAAATTCGCTGGAAAAAGAGTTTTATCTATCTCAATCCTATTATCGATACACTCTAACCAATGAATGTTTTTTTTTTTTTTTTTTTTACTTACAACATCCAGGTACTGAGATGGTTCAGCAAAATTTGGGTACACGTAAGCGTCACTCATGATTTCAGAAACAAAGGAAGCGTCAGCAAAGTCGACACGGACGAATGGATTTGACATGGTTTTTCCTTCTATGTTTCTGAACCCCCAAAATAAAATTTCGATTCTGAAATGAAAGCGCCGGGTAAAAAAGTGAACGATAAAGAAAATGAGGATGAATCTTCACTTCTCTAAAGAACCTCTGTATCGCCACACTGGTGTTTGGTGCGGGGATTTCAAGGGATCCTAGCTCTTAAGCTTTAAAGAGGATCAAAATGAACATGTTGTTTACCGAAATCCTGTGTGTCTCCTAGGTACTTCATCATCACAACTCCGGGATGTGGGATCCATATCAAGAACACAAAATAGAGTACCTCACAACATTCTCATCATTCTCCTCTCACCGTTCTTCCTCTCAACAAAATTGTTACGTAGGTACCTATGTTGAAATTTCTACTATGGATGATGACGATGTAGGACGTCACAGAGGAACAACATGTCAGGATTGATGTCAGACACACTCCTCTAGTTTACATTAGGTACTCATCTCACGAGTTGCAGTACGTTCCAGCGTCAAACTGCGCAACCTGCCATAGTTTTTTATTTAATTTATTTTTCCATTTTTATTTAATTTTATTTTTTTCGTTTTTATTAATTTACCTACCTACCTGTTTTTATTTTAATTTTAATGTTTTATTTACATTGGACAGAAAATTCCCCCAATCGACAACCCTCAAGTGAGAATTAAAAAAAAGGTAATTCTCTAGCCTATCGTGGTATTATCATAATTGTGTTGTACTCGTGCATCATTTTTGCAAAGATTTCAATAAAAGTAGGTATAGTTAGAAAATAATAATATTATTCTGACTATATTATAGTCAGATTTTGAAGAGGAATTCATGAAATCGAAAATTCAAAAAGCTCTAGAAGTCACTGCATCTCTTAAGGCTTAGTAGTTTGATTATAATAATTATTATTATGATTCCTATGCACCACATCGCTGTGATGAAGGGCACGATCCGACAAAATGTATCCAACTACCTATAGGTAGTTGCTGGAATGATGAGCCAGGTTTTAATACATAGGTACGTTAAAAAAAATTGGATTCATACCCAATGTAAATAATGGTAGGTAGATCTCAAAATTGTTCAAAAAAAATAATTATTATTCATTAGGTGCGAGTAAATTGTGAACATTACACCTAATTGGTGTAATGTTCACCTCCCTCAGTAGGTACCTACCTACATCAATTTGTGATATTGTAGGTAATCCATAATAATATTAATAATAATAATATTATTATCGCTATGTAATCCATATTATGGATTACCTAATATTAATATTATGTAATAATTATATTCTAATAATAATGTATTATACTTATTATATTCTATGTTAGCTCCCAACAATAACTTTAAATAGCATCAATAAACCTATATTATCTCAATAATCGACTTTTGATTTCTTCCTAGTTGAATTTTCAATGCTAGCTTCTATGAAAGGGAGGTAGGTAAGTACCTAACCCTCGAGCGTATGACTCATTAAAATTTAATGACAAATTTAGTGAGGTTGTGAGGTGCCATTGCAGGTAGGTACCTACCTATGTACTCATCGTACCGGCTTGCAGTGGATTTGTGGACAGAAGATTCTTCCCATAATATGAAGAAAGAAGAATTGATATTATCAAAAGATTCTCGAATTTTGGTTGTGCGGAGAAAAGTTACCTGTAGTGAATACTTTTTGGAAACACCAGCGTTGAAATCTCAGGGGCGACTATATTAGTTAGAATTAATTCACCATCTTCGTAACTTCCGACCTGTCGGCGAAACAAGCAGGATACAAAACGTCACAACGACAGGTACCTATTCAAGAATTTATGAAACTGTTAAACTTAATCAGGACCCTATAGTCAGCTGAGTATTCAATGTGGACCCAATTCAGCAGAGCAGTTGGGGTAAAAAAATAGTCACAGTGCCTCGTTATAAATTGTGAGCGATGTTAACAGACAGGTGTGTCGATGTATCGATTATCAATCATGGATTCATGTAACTCCATGAAGTGTGGTTTTTCAAAATTTGAAATTTGATGATTTAATTGAATCATTTAATGATTTAATTTATGATTCATAAAACTCATGAACTATTATGAAGTGGGGTTTCGTTCATTGTCAACGTGTTTTGTGATAAACAGCCTTATTGATTCGAATTAAATTGACCGTGTGGACTTACATGAATTACTTCAAACATGCCGAGTACCTCTCCAACTTCACGGCCTTTTTGATGAACTTTGAACCATTGCAGAGGTGGAGGATATCCCACTTTGGACATATCTTCTTGAGAGGTGTACACGAGAGGGGTGGCGGAAAATCTTCCAATTTCGCCAGTAGAGGCTGGAAGACAATGATAGTACCGAACGATAAGTATCGAGCGATAAGTATACAACCATCCTATATAATATATATTATATTATAATATGAGATTCCTACCCGGATTATTTTTTTCGGCATGTGCATGGTTGTGCACTTCGGCAAAAACTGGCGGTATTTTATTTTTGAGATAATTTAGATCCCCGTAGACCGTTACGTTGTTCACGATGGTTGTATTCTTCCATTGGGGGGCTACGGTTCTCATAAAAATCTGTATTTGAGGGGAAACATAACGAACAATAGCAGCGATGACGGAATAGGCAAAAGGCAAATACTAAGACTTAGTATTAGTCATACCTAGTATGACCTACAAGTCTTGGCACCGTTATCCACAACGTACATAACTAGAAGTCTTCTAGTAGAAGATGATTACATGATACTTTCGAAATTTAATCGATGTTGTTCCAATACCAGGTACTCTTATCGAATAAATAGTGTCGATTTCAAAAGTATTCGGTATCGAAAAGTATAAATCGATACCTAGTAAAAGTGTAAAATTTACACTTAATGTGTAAAGTGTAAAAGTTTAATTTTTCAATTTTATTCGATTTTTCACTTAAGACTTACTTACAGACTTTAAAAGTCCGTAAAATTAAAATAAAAAAATAAAAATAATTTTTCATTTTTATTTCTTATTTGCCTATTTATTGTTTTATTAATTATTAAAGTAAGTTTTTAGTTATGTATTAGAGTAAGTCTTACGAACATTTATACTTTTACTATCGAAATATCAGTAGGGACCTACCATTACACTATAGAAGTATAATAGTACAGTATACTATATAGAGTATAATACTCGTTACGAAAAGTAGGTACCGTAGAAAGGGTCTATATGAATAATTTTCAGAGGTTTTTCAACTGTATCTCCCTCATTTTTTTGATCTACAGAAACGTGATTTCGAACATAGGTAATATATTCGAAGGATTGTATTATAATCCTTCACCCCTAATACCCACCAACATCATGGTTACAACCTTTTTTTCGTTGAACCACGATTAAAATTAGGTAGGTACCTCCACTTCTGTGGCAATTTCAATCACCTACCTACCTAAACACAGTCAAAATTTCTTTGAAATGCTTTCTGAGGTTACTGTAATCAGAGATTTTTTTTAATTTAAAAAAATTCAATAAAATTGCTTTCATTTCTCAAAGGAATGCCAATATAAGTCTTTATTTCATTACTTTATCAACATTACCACAGAAATTTAACTTAGGTTACTTCAGATCAGATCTCAGAAGATTCTTCTAATTCCCTGCCGTTGTCGAAAATCGCGCCACCTTTCCTAACCAAAGTTCCCTTAGTTATAGCATTCTGCCTATCTGCAACGTTTAGAATCTAAAAATGAGGTTTCAATATCTGATATTTAAACCTCATTAAATGACAAATTTTGTTTTAGGGGAAAACTCGAGTATTCAAACACAACGAGACACAGAAGTTCGATTGGCCTGAAAACGGTGAGACACATAAGTTCGATTGGACTGAAAACGGTGATTTTCTCGAGAAAACGCTGCAAATTTTACACAAGGGTTTATTATTCTTTGATATAGGTTAGTTGGGCAAAAATTATTTGTGTCAAAAGAAAATAATTTGGAAAAAAAATTTTTTTTTTGGATTTTGAAAAAAAATTTTTTTTCAAACATTCTTTATTCTTTACTCGAAAAATATTTACCCACCTGGGATCCTTCAAAAATCCCATTTTTAGCCCCATGAAAGCCCTATAGATCAGCAGCAACAGTGAAATCGGATCGTTCCGGGACCCCGAAAAATTGATTCTACGTCGAAAAATACTTCGAAAACGACACCTAACTCGATCCCATAGCTAAAAGCCTTCAAAAAGCCCCTCCTGTAGCCCCATAGCGCCCCACGGGTTTTGGCGATCGGGCTGAAAACCTTGCGGGCACAACTAGATGGTAAACCGAGTATTTTGTCAAAATTTCAGATTTAAAAAAAAATGCCTACTGCCCAAAACGGCCCGGACGGCGGACGGACATTTCGGTTTTGGAATGTAGACCTCTTGAAACGGATAATGTCAAATTTTGAGGCCGATCGGAGTCGTCGACCTTCGTCGCGAAAACATAGGTGTATTATTCCTAGAATAATAAACCAAAATTGGATGTTCATAGAACTTGTATTGGTGATTAAAATTACCCCGCATTCCGCTCATTTTTAACCAAATGGCTCCTCACTACCAGGCTTTGCATGCTTTTTTAGTTTTAGTTTCAAAATTTCAGGAGATCATCCTAACTATAGACATTTCGCAGGAAAGTATTGTGGAAACTCATCAAAACTCATCTCGAGCTTGCATGGAATCGGTGTGTACCTACCATCAAACGGTCGAAACGGCAAAACCCTGACTTCTTCCTGACTTCTTGACATACTGCGTTATTTATGTACCTATTTATTCATTTTCTTCTCGAAAAACGTCCCCCCGAGTGCGTGGCAATCAGATAGGTGAAAAATGGGCGGTTTGATTAAAATTACCCCGCCTGATTCAAACAGCCCCGTTCTACGGTAACTACCGAGTCGGTAGTACCGACCTCCCTATCTGATCCTTCCCACAACTTACTCAGGAATCATGCTTTAAAATAGGTACCTATATTTTCCAAAAGCTAACCCACCGCTAGTATCAAATCACCCCATTCAACTCACGCCTGTAGAACCTGTTCCGTTACCGAAGAAAATTTTGATGGAAAGGCTGCATAGGCCCTCTCTGCTATTTTCACAAGGGTGAAAGAATCCTTGGAATATGAACGCACGGCAGGTGAACACCTAGTGTCACAAACAAGTTACAGTGAAAGAGATATTTACAATTAAACCATCGTAGTTACAGTGAAATCATCAGATCACCTGAGTATTTGGATCTTGCAGCCCTCACAAACGCCGCCTTCAATAATAGGTGCCTAATTTTTGAATTTGGCCAGATATCATCTTTCCCAGCTGGTAGCAGTTAGTGGAGAACAGAGACAACCCCCTAAATGCCAACTGGCAATAGAATCCAACCTTAGAAAGATAAGTGGCGTTTCACAGGACACGAGATCCAGATACTCCTTCAGGTCTTGTAGTAAACAAGCGGAATCATCACTAACGTTGTAAACCCTGTAGACGATTTGTCTGGGGAGAACATACAAATCGGAAATGTCTTCGTATCCAGTGGGAAGACCGAGGAGAGCGAAGCCGATAGATTTGTACAGACCAAACCACAAGTACACCTCCAGTCGACCAAAGGAATCGCTCAAAGCTTTATCGTTCTTTTCAACTCGCTGGAAACTGTAAAAGTGTCAAGGAGGAAGGGCAGAACACGAAGTAACCAACCAAACATGCAACCCCTGCCTCATTGGCATACTCTGGCAACAGGGTTAACACTAGTAACAGTTTTCCATTAAGATTTAGATATTAGCACTTTGTATAAATTGTACAAAACTTTTATTCAGTCAATAAACCTCAACAAACACTAGTTGTGCCCGCAAGGTTTTCAGCCCCACGGGTTTGACTTAACTCAAATGAATAGGGCTCGAATTCGACCATATTAACATAGGCGCCTACCTATTTTTGGGTGCACATCGTTCGGACAAACGCGTTGTCGAAACGGAACAAAATTGAGAATTTCTGGGAAAATGAAACACGGCGAAAACGAAAGAACGATTAGTAATTTGTATCATAAGTATCTAACAAGCCTGCCAGTATAATTTATGAGAAAATAATTTTCTTATAGCATCAAAAAATCACAATATTCGGTAATCACAGTTTGAACACGTTTGATCACAGTCTTGGATAATATTCCAGTCACAATTTACCTCTACTCTCAATTCTAATTTCAAAAGTACGTATCAAACTCATGTCTACCAGTATAATTTATTATAATTTTATTAAAGGAGTCAATCACAACGGTGTTTGATCACATTTTAAACACTGTAAATCGTGGATAACTTAATGAATAAGAGACGAGTAACATTTGTCATTAAATAATTTTATTTATTATTGTATAAATTTTATTATTATTGCAATAATAATTGCAATACCTCTCCCAATTCGGCAACAGGTAGGTACACACCTTCCCCTAGGGGCTGTCAACGAAAAATAAGAATTGACCAAGTCACATCGACGCATGCGTCGCTGCAGCCTAACTTCAAGGCAAACAGTTTTGATAAAGGTGAATGTACCTACGTAATTTGTCGAAACGCACTCTTTCTGCCATTCGCGCTCTGCGCCGAAACGAATGGTTTTTAGTAACTAAAAATTTCAATTCGTTTCGACAACTTTTGTCGAAACGAATTGAAATGTCACTCCGATTTGTCGAAACGTAGTAAAGTACGCCCCTATTTTCCTGTATACCTAATAAACATTGAGAGAAGCCTTTTGGTAGTATTTTCACCTTTCTGGGACCAACAGAATTTAAATATATCGAACATACCTACCTAACAGCAATCTTCAGAATAAACTCATATAAATGCATACCTAATATGCATTTATATGAGGTATTATAGTGATTTCCGTCTAGTTTGTTTTTCATCAAATTTTCCCCAAATTTGGGCCTCGACTAAGGTTTTTTTTTAAATTAGTGCAAAATTCAAATTTTGTGTTTAGATTCCTACATGTTACTTACACGGCGTAAAGACCACAAAGCTGTTCCCTCTCCTGGACTTGGGTACATTCTAGGAAATACCGATTGGGAACTCGAGTAATTTTCGAGAACATTTTTCAGGATTAAAAAAAATAAATAAATAAATAAAATCAAGAGGGCCAGTCAAAAATAGAAATACCTAGTTAGGTATGTCTCAAAAATCCGCGACTTCGGAAAACTCGCCGTCACTGCCTGGTTTTGGAAGTCGGTCAATGAAGAATCTTTTTTTTTTTTTTTAATTCGACATTTTGGACAGTAGAGACGCCAAAAATGGATTTTATGTTCAAAATTCCTAAGAAAACGACTCTTTATTCGACCTCTTGACATCCTTCCAAAGCGGCGTATGTAGAAGCCACACACATTCACGGTGAGGTCCGATGGGTTTTAGACCGCCATATATCGTATTATGGTTTTTTTTTTCATCCACCGCGTCAAACCTCTGCAGAATTTATAGGTAGTAAGAAAAGAATTTTAAACCCCTGAGAAATTTTCAACGTTTTAGAATCTACACATCATGAAACATCTGAGGACAAATTTTGAGGCCGATCAAAATTGTTCGGAAAACAGTAAAAGGAGCAAACAAATTGAAATCCGCAAGCAGATAACGTCCAAAGCAACTTCATTTCGCGCTAGGTTGAAGAAACATAAAAGTTATTGTTGTTGATGCAAAAAAGACAATCGCAAAACACATTTCCCACAGGAATCTGTGCGATTTTTCAACCATGGCTGCACACCCGGCTGATCACTTTCACAAAGGGATTGACAAGAAAAAAAAGGTTTCTTTACCAACATTTTTATTTTGAAAAATAATAACACACAATGTATTCCTATCTACATGAAGGGCATGAAAAATATATTAACGCAAATCGACTTGCGCACAACAGTCGGGTCGAAGTTCAGTTCCCACGGCAATGATTGGGAATTTATAACGAGACGAATGAATATCAAAAAATGTTCCCCTTATAATCGATATTTTGAGTAAATTTCATTAAGACGAAATTTGAAAAGAAATACCGATACCTACAAGGGATTTTTTGAAACTACGAACTCCACCATACATTGCAAACAGAGAGCTAAATCTCATTTGACTATTTTCACATCATTTGATTAAATTTTGTAAGATACGACAATACAAAACTTGTATTACTTAAGTTAATTAAAAGAAGTATGTTATATAAGGAAGTGTATTTAAATTCCGAAGTAAGCACACTACCTACCTGATGGGTACACAAAAAAAGAGGGATAGCATAAAAACTGTATCACTGTAAAAAGTGATAGCATAAGGACTTCTAGTAACGGGGAATGACGATTCAGTCTAAGTATGTTCAGAAGAACAATTGAACAAGATGACGTTGAAGAATATTTACAGAATGAACGGGAGAATGGCTTTACGGCCTTTGGGATAGTCGGAAAATTCTTTCTTGTAGTTGCGGTGTTTGCCAATCGCCCAGACGGACATTTGGTAGAGACCAGCAAGTGCAAAGAGGCCGGCAGGAAGGCAGGATGTCATGACGGTGAAAGATAGCCAGGAGTAGAACTCGTAGGTGTAGTTGGGGCAGGAGACCAAGGTGTACAGGCCAGTGAGAGGGTTGCCGTTGGGGTAAGGGATTTTACGGACTTTGGAGCCAGGAGGACGAAGATCCCTTAAGAGTATGTGAATGCTGAGGTTTCCCATTTCTGATATCAAGAAGGCAGCCAAGCTCGAGTACACCTGGAGGGCTCCTGGGGACGTGAACTGAGGATGGTTGACGTGGTAGGCGACGTATAGCGTGAACAACCAGTAGTATGAGCAGTTTTTGAACAGGTTCATAATGGGCATCGTTCCGTGGCTGAACCTGTGCACGAACACCGTCTCGAACAGCCTTTTGGCGTAATGGAAGGTCCAGCAGGCCGCAGCAATGTGTGCCGTCGTCGACGTGGGAGATCCTGTTGTGTCTCCATAGAAAATCCACGGTCTTCCATACACGTACAAATATATCACCAGGGGACCGGCGTACTCAGCAAGGAAAACTGTACTCCACCCTATTTGAGGACCCAAATCCTTCAAGTACAGCTTACCCCCATTTTTCAATCCCAAACTAGTCAACGTTTCTTCATCCTTCAACGTTTTACCTTTAGCTTCCAATCGAATGCTTTGCCGATCAGGATATAATTTCCTCTTCTGAGCGAAAATCCCCTTTTTGACGTCCTTAATCGACGACGACGCCGTCAAACTGTCGACCGTACAAACAGGCCTCGACCCCGAAGTTGACAAAATTTCTATCTGCATTACGCTGATCCCAAATCAACCGAACGTCCACACTTCACAGCAAACCAAGGTGAACTAAAGTGGTATCGGTAAAACTCTAAAGTTCCCCAAATGACACGAAAATGACTGGCGATTTCGGTTTCACCTCTAAAATCAAACAATCATGCAGCGGAGTAGTGATGTGTCATTCGAACGATAGATTGAATACGGCATTCGATTATCGAAGTCATTCACTGCATTCGAATCAGATTCTGCGTCGATATGAAAATATTTTTGAAAAAATTTAAAAAAATTCTGTGCGATGTTTGGACAGAAAAATGGACTATGCGTCCAAAATTACATGGAAAACGACACCTTCCTTTAAATCCTGTGATCCTTCAACAGCACCATAGATTCCCACAGTGAAATCGGATCATTATGGAAGCACCAAAAATGGATTCTACGTCCAAAATTACTATGGAAACGGCACCTCAACCCCACCCCATAGCCGAAAACCTTTTCAAAAAATAGGATGAACATAAAATGACAATGATGTATCAACATAAGAGAATGATGAATTAAAAAACAAAATAATTACAATGAACTCAAACGTACAAACAAAATTTCGGGGAAAAAAATACGCTTGCATAATATTATGAGTCTGCAAGTTGCAGACTGCAACACATTGGGAAATTTTATGTCTTTAGTCCCCCCAATCACCACCCTTTCTCCTACCCTTGTATCTCTACCCACGACTTCATTTTGGCGTTTTCTCAAAGTGGTTCCTAACATGGAAACTAATAAGAACAAAACAAGCGGCATTGTTTACTACATCCATTAATAACATCAGTAAATATAAAATGGCGACATAAATACCAAGAACAAGTACGACCGAAATGCGTGATAAATCGAGAGCTTTCCAACGAATGGTGAACGATTTCTGTCCCTTGAAAACTAAAGAAGTCTCATTTCCCCAGCAACGACTCGGTTGTAAGCGGAAATCATCAGAAAATTTATGTAACGCTTTTCGTGGACACTTTTTGGTGGACACCAAGTGTCCACGAAAAAGTCTTTTTCGTGACGGTTTTTAATGTTAATGTGCCAAAGTAAAGACATAAAATGTCAAAAATGTTGGATAAAACGATTCGATTATAGAACGTTCAATTCTAGAAATTACTCGTTATGCCCACCACTACCCCTGTCACAGTGTTGGCACGTTTGTTTTCAGTCGTATGATATGATAAGGTGTCAACGAGAAGAGATAGACCATGCAAAGAGTCTTTTCCTCAATCGACTCATATCCTTTCGGCAACAGGTTACCTGCTGGTCCCCAGCATGGAGGGAGTCCCCAGGTTACAACAAGCGCGCGTTGTCTAGCGAGGCCACAGAGTAAGAATGGATAACAAGGTTATTTTAATTAGTAAAACATGAATTCATGTTTTAAGAGGATGAAAAAGTAAAAGTGAAAAGGAATTGTCCGATATTTTGAAAAAATTGTACCTACCGTCAACTCGACATAGGTGGTGGCTCAACTTGGGGTCGAAGGAACGAGCACTATTGAAAAGGCAGGTTTGAAAAGTTACAATCGATCGATTGGCAACTTCTACATCCGGGCTTTTAAAGGCCTGTGGCTTTTTTTAAGGTATACAGGATGAGACTTACTTTCAAATTCAGCGTTTGGAGAACCCCACAATACTTCCCTTTCTCCATATCGTCGCTCGAGAACAAGATTTCTCTAAGGGGAAAACGAGCGAATGCCAAAATCTTCTTGTTGGTCACTGAATACACTTTGAATATAAGCAAAGGGAAATCGTCTTGAGGCTGGAATAAGGTTTGATTTAAGTAACCTCCGGAACCAATACCCACTCCCAAAAAATATGGCAACTCGAATATCTGTGTGAACCAGCCAGTTCCACCCACTCACGTCGGTTACAAGTTTCATAACTTTTTTGCACAGTTTGGTTGCGGCTTTGAGTTTCGGAAGTATGGCCGATTTTTTGAAGGCTGGACTTTCCAATTTTTCACTAATCTCTTCCTGTGTCAGCAAAAAAGAAAATCATCAACGAAGCTCTGCTGGCCAAGTGCTAAAAGATGTCATCAATATGCAAATATGCCCAGTCTTACCAACGTTGCCTTTATCATCTTGACCCTTTCCTGCTGGAGCTCAGTGTAAGTCAAATACTCTCTTTTGATTATTTCAGATGCCCCTTCTTTAAACTCGGTTGCAGCATTCAATAAGATCAAACTTGATTTATTCTCAGATTCAACCAGCGCATAAGCTTTATATATTCCGTCTTTCTAGAATGTTGGCAACTGACGAAATCATTTTTTGAACTGGTGGGAAAAATTAAACGAGGATGTGAATAACTTACAAAGGCATTCGTTACTTTGGAAAGCGCATTCGAGAGGAAAAGACGATGGCGAGTATCAGGCATCCCACGACGAACGAAAAAAGTCACTTTCGTCAGCGAACTAACCAACTGACAACACGGACTACTACTTGACGCTTCAGTGGAAAGTGGCGGGCAGAGAAAATGGTTGTCTGTAAGGCCAAAACATAACCCAAGAGGTAATTGGGAAGGCTGAACGAGGTGAGAGATCATTAAAATTTTATGTTATTTAATGGCAATCTTACGTTTTTCATCATAAGGATCTCGTTCATTGTCAGCCCAACACATGGTGATAACTATCTTTTTCCCTGTGATGTTTTCATCAATCGAGTTCATGTCGTTCAACATAGCGAACACGGTAAATTCTTCCATGTTAAAATATGTGTACTGAAACCGAACGCAAATATTTGAAAATCACTTCAACACACTATTTGAATGAAAACTTGGATGAAAAGACTCCTTTTCCGACCCATATGAAAAATTTGACAAAGGGGGTATGAAAAACTCTCGTCTACTTTGTAGTCTAGCCAAGACCCCTTCATTACGCCACCCTTAAAAACCTTATAGAGCCTCTTGGAGTCTGGGGCACCCATGAATTGAATCTACGCGCAAACATCTACGCTCCAAAAACGACATCTCACTCGAGCCCCTGTCAAATAAATTCTGTTGATTCCAGGCACAGATTTACTTCCACTGCTGATAACTCTAATGAGCTGTAGCAGTTGACACTTAAGTGTTTTTTCCCAATTGGGAAAAAAAGAAAAAAAGAAGAAAGTTGATTCCAGCGTTGCCTCATCCCGATACACTTGTAGGTACCGGCCTTTCAGTTCACATTTGGCGTCCCAACAACCATTAGCGAGAGAGCGACTGACTTCACCATGCAGGTTTGGCCCTAAACTCACCTCTTCAAGAGGTGCGATAATTTCACGAGTTGTGGCCACTAATTTCCTCTTCTTGCCCAACAAATTGGCGACGGTTTCGGTTGTAATGGCAATCAGAAGTGATCCAAAGTACTCATACACAGGGTTGTACATGTGGAGGAAAGAAGGTCCAAAAGTCGGAAGAAAACCTGCGAATGAGAATGTTTGACGGCATAGAATGTAATCGTTTAGGGAATAGGGAGGCAAACGAATCCATTCCTTGCTGGTAGTCAAAATAGGGGCGTTAAGAAAGATTCTTCCAATATAATATCGGTTGTCCAGGCCGTTATGGGCAGTAGGATTTTCGCTAAAAAACTGAAATATCATCAAAATACTCGGTTTACTACATCTAGTTGTGCTCGCAAGGTTTTCAGCCCGATCGGCCAAACCCGTGGAGATCTATGGGGCTTTCATGGGGCAACAAATGGGATTTTTGAAGGATCCCAAAAGGTCAAATAAGGTGCCGTTTTCCGAGTAATTTTGGACGCATAATCCATTTTTCGAGTTCTCCCGTCCGTCCAAAGATTGAACAGGAAAATTAAATGTTTTAAATTTTTAGTTTATTATTCTTGGAATAATACACCTATGTTTTCGCGAAGGGGGTCGACGACTCCGATCGGGCTCAAAATTTGACATTATCCGTTTCAAGAGGTCTACATTCTAAATCCGAAATGTCCGTCCGCCGTCCGCCGTACGCCGTCCAGGCCGTTTTGGGCAGTAGGAATTTTTTTTTAAATCTGAAATTTCGGCAAAATACTTGGTTTACCATCTAGTTGTGCCCGCAAGGTTTTCAGTCCTATCGCCCAAACCCGTGGGGCGCTATGGGGCTATAATGGGGCTACGGGAGGGGTTTTTTGAAGGCTTTTAGCTATGGGATCTAGTTAGGTGTCGTTTTCCAAGTATTTTTGGACGTAGAATCCATTTTTTTGGGGCCCCAGAACGATCCGATTTCACTGTGGCGATCTATAGGGCTTTCATGGGGCTAAAAATGGGATTTTTGAAGGATCCCAGGATGTTAAATATTTTTCGAGTAAAAAATACAGAATTTTTGAAAAAACACATTTTTGAACAAGAAAACCTAAAAAAAAAAATTTTTTTTGGATTTTTAACTCGAAAAAATTTTTTTTTAAAATTTTTTCATTGACAGAATTAAATTTCTGCACAAGTAACGTATATCAAAGAATAATAAACCCTTGTGTTTGGGGAAGGGAGGAGTTATTAAATTAAATTCACACTGAAATTGAATTCTAATTATGAATTTATTTAAGTTATTACAAGAAATCAGAAGGGGAAGGCCGAAAAATTTATTGGGCCTCAGGTGGGACTCGAACCCACAACCTTCGCATTACTAGTGCTACGCTCTACCAATTACGCCACTGAGACCAGCAGTCGTGATAGAACATCGGAGATTGAAGGCTCAACCGTCCCCCTGCCCCCAACGCTTGATTCGGCCTTCTCATATTGTTGCTTATTTTCCCCCTCTGAACCCTGATCTGATATGAAGCCAGTAGACATCCTACTTTTGTCCCTCTTCCTAGGGGTCCCTTAATTCCCCAGGAGGAGTAGTTTCATTAGGTAATGACTTGAGGGAATTTTGAACTGCTTCCCTCATACAGTGTTTTATTTGGGGAAGGGAGGAGTTATTAAATTAAATTCACACTGAAATTGAATTCTAATTATGAATTTATTTAAGTTATTACAAGAAATCAGAAGGGGAAGGCCGAAAAATTTATTGGGCCTCAGGTGGGACTCGAACCCACAACCTTCGCATTACTAGTGCTACGCTCTACCAATTACGCCACTGAGACCAGCAGTCATGATAGAACATCGGAGATTGAAGGCTCAACCGTCCCCCTGCCCCCAACGCTTGATTCGGCCTTCTCATATTGTTGCTTATTTTCCCCCTCTGAACCCTGATCTGATATGAAGCCAGTAGACATCCTACTTTTGTCCCTCTTCCTAGGGGTCCCTTAATTCCCCAGGAGGAGTAGTTTCATTAGGTAATGACTCATTGACTCTTCCCCTTCTGATTTCTTGTAATAACTTAAATAAATTCATAATTAGAATTCAATTTCAGTGTGAATTTAATTTAATAACTCCTCCCTTCCCCAAATAAAACACTGTATGAGGGAAGCAGTTCAAAATTCCCTCAAGTCATTACCTAATGAAACTACTCCTCCTGGGGAATTAAGGGACCCCTAGGAAGAGGGACAAAAGTAGGATGTCTACTGGCTTCATATCAGATCAGGGTTCAGAGGGGGAAAATAAGCAACAATATGAGAAGGCCGAATCAAGCGTTGGGGGCAGGGGGATGGTTGAGCCTTCAATCTCCGATGTTCTATCATGACTGCTGGTCTCAGTGGCGTAATTGGTAGAGCGTCGCACTAGTAATGCGAAGGTTGTGGGTTCGAGTCCCACCTGAGGCCCAATAAATTTTTCGGCCTTCCCCTTCTGATTTCTTGTAATAACTTAAATAAATTCATAATTAGAATTCAATTTCAGTGTGAATTTAATTTAATAACTCCTCCCTTCCCCAAATAAAACACTGTATGAGGGAAGCAGTTCAAAATTCCCTCAAGTCATTACCTAATAAACCCTTGTGTAAAATTTGCAGCGTTTTCAAAAATATTTTCTTAATGACACAATTAATTTTAACACGATTAAACCCCAGTATTTTGCAGCTTTTTCTTCCACCTATCTACTTCATGATTTACCATACCTAGACCACTTTAAGGAAGCGCTGCACATTTTACACAAGGGTTCAGTATTCTTTGGCATAAGTTGAGCAATAAGTAATAAAAAAAACCTGTTCCTGAACAGCGTTTGGACGGTTGGAGGACCCTAAAAAAATTGGTTCTACGTACATCATCACAAACCAAACAACTTGAACCGCCAGCAGAGGGGACGCCTCTCTCTCTCTCTCATTTCCGCACTTTGCGTGAACATCCACCTATTTTTTTTTTTATAGTAGACATCCTAATTAGGTACAATGTTGTCATTCTACCATCATACCTTTGACGTTTGAGTCGGATATCTTGAACACATTGAGATATCTGGTACACAGTCTTTTCTTATCGAGAAACATATCTATACGGATCCTGCTGTACAGCGGAGGGAAAATTTCGGTGAATACAATCATTTCGTTCCAACTCGGGTTCCTGGTTTTCCACCGATTGGAAGTGGTGCCCTGAATCAGGACATTTACATTTTTTTTTTTTTTAAAGTTGCTATTTTCGTGAATGGGCAAAAGAAATTAAAGAAAGCAAAAAAAAAAAAGCGTAATTGCAGAAGGTACGTCGCAGAACGTTGCAAAACTTACGGAAAGACCTGCAAAGTACACTCGCACTTTTTGTTGCCCTTTTCTATGAAAGGTAATGGCTTCGTCGTGTTCCAAATCAACCAGAAAATCGGCGGTGTCCTCGTACGGAATATTAAGGCCGACTCCTCTGTAGACTTTGATGCAGTATCTGGCTTTCAGCTTTCCACCGCCGTACTTCTCCGGAGCCAAATACTCACCCCTACGGAGAAAAATCAGTGTTAAGATCAACCAAAGCAACTTATTGCGGCTATCGTCGATCGAGTGGGGGATCGTGTTCGTAATTGTTTTGTAACATCGATTTAAGCGGGTCCCAGTCTGCTTAAATCGACTCCCAGACAAGTCTGAACACTAAACAACGGATAGATAAACAGAATACATATTATTTAAGTGTAGTACCTACCTATTACAAAACACTCATCTTCAGTAAACAAAAATAATAATAATAATAATAATAATAATAATAATTGTGAAAAAATTAATTCCGTGTCATTAAAAAAATCAGTAGTGTTTGGATTAGGTTTGCGCCCAAAATTACACGAAAAACAACACATTATTTAAATTTAAGTGCTATGCTTTAGGGTGGCCAATGTTGTCGGGAAAAAAAACTTCCCATACTAACGCATTTTACGGTTGTGTTCCTAGTCCATGGACAAATTGAACGTAATTCTAGCACGTATCACTTCTCTATGCCTAATTTCACATTCTTTAAAAGTTGGTATCCCTTCTCGATTAAAACACATTACTTGAGCTGATACCTATCTACTATAATATAGTATATATTTATGCCGAATTTACCAAAAATCCTGGAATTTGTATTTGTACTCAATGAAAAATGTTCTTTGTTTGAACGCGTCACTACAGTATGCAACATTTTCGTAAGGACGTTTAATTTGGAGCCTGATATGTATGAAAAAAGCTGCAAATTTTCATTATGGATCTATTATTCTTAACTCCATGTCAATAAAATATTAATTCCATGTCATTGAAAAAAAAAAATTTTTTTTTAAGTACAATGTTTGGACAGATGTGGGCCCTCGAAAAATGGATTATGCGTCCTTAATTACTCGGAAAACGACACCTTATTGAGCTCCTGGGATCCTTCAAAAATCCCATTTTTAGCCCCCCGTAAAAGCCGCATAGATCCCCAAGGGTTTGAGCGATTGGGCTGAAATCCTTGCGGGCACAACTGGCACAACAATATGGCAAACCAAGTATTTTGTCAAAATTTCAGATTTTTAGACAAATTCCTACTGCTCAAACCGGCTCGGACGGCGTAAGCCGGAAGGACATTTCGTTTTTGGAATTTCTAGAAACGTATGTCAAGTTTTGAGGCCGATCAGAATTGTCGACCTCCGTCGCGATTATTCCAAGAATAATAAACCAAAATTAAAAATAACGCTCGAAAGATTCCCAGGGGAAGAGTGGGGTGAACCTCATCTGACCCCAAAGAAGCAATAGACGAAGGAGGGGATAATGTGATGAACACACGATGAGGCCATACGTGCTCGTAGTCAAGAAAAGAAAACATCCCATTTTGTCATTTTACAATATTATAGGAACGTATAGAAAGGGCACTATGAAGAACGTACTTATCAATTGCTTCTGACGCTTTCCCAACCGGAAGGGTGGACGTGATTGTAGGAACGCCTGCTGAAGTGATACCCAAGTCACACAACAGGTAACCTTGGATTTGGCCCTTCGGATCATTCGGGTGTGTCAGTAATATGAGCTTCCGGGAAATGACATGGTCTGAAAACAACGGGAAACGTTATGATAATATTATACTGTAATAGGTATAATTAAATTATATTATTTTATATTATACTCCAACAGTTCCATGTCTCAGTCAATTCTCAAATTTATTCCGCGAAATAAGCTTTAGAATAAGACACCGTGCAAAGCATGGTTTTCACAATGTTGCTGACTGCAATATGCCTTGTTATAAACTCGCCAATGAGGAATGGACCTGCATTTTGTGGTGAATCATCATAGTCCGTACCATTCGAAGAAGTCAAAACGCTGCAAATTTTACACAAGGGTTTATTATTCTTAGATATAGAAAAATTGTGCAAATTTTTCTTTTGTACAATGTTTGGACGGCTGTGGGGCCCCGAAAAAATGGATTATGCGTCCAAAATTACACAGAAATTATTTCGGGATCCGGCATTATCTCCCCAGTCCCGAAAAAACATGGCATTATCTTCCCACACTTTTCGACCGACTTGTCACAATCTCCCCATTGAAAGTTTCACTATCTCCCCGCGTTTTTAATCATGTTACTTGAATGCTGTTAAAAAATTTATTACCTACAACCATTATAAACATAGGTAGAGGATTTCAGGCGACCATAGCGAGGGGATTTCAGGCGACACACGGTCAGCAGACCTACACCCCTTCCTTATTAAATTCGCGGCCCTTGAGTCAGCCGACCCAAAACAAGTCATGTGAGAAAAACGCTGCATCTTTTACACAAGGGTTTATTATTCTTTGATATAGAGTAATTGCGCCACGAATTCTAGAATTCATTCATTCCTTCCACAGCTGTATCATTTATATTTTATTTTTTCATTTTCCCCTTTTTCTTCTCGTGAAGTTTGTGAACGGATGTGGGACCCAGAAAAATGGATTATACTTCCAAAATTACTCGGAAAACGACACCTTATTTGACCTGGGATCCTTCAAAAATCCCATTTGTAGCCCCATGAAAGCCCCAAAGATCCCCACGGTGAACTCGGATAGTTGTGGGACCCCCAAAAATGGATTCTACGTCCAAAAATACTTCGAAAACGACACCTAACCCAACCCCATAACCAAAAACCTTCGAAACCCCGTTGATTGGGGGGATAATGAACAAGTTGAGGTCCGCGAGTGGGGAGATGGTGCACAGTTAAGGGCCAGGACGAGGGAGATATCAACATAGTCATTATCAGATAATAATGATAATAGGGAGATTCTCCCTACGACGCCTTGGGGAGATAATACCTGTCGCCCTGACCTGGGATTTGACCTGGGATCCTTCAAAAATCCAATTTGTAGCCCCTTACAAGCCCCATAC
Source organism: Pilophorus perplexus (assembly GCA_955831195.1). NCBI lineage: Eukaryota > Metazoa > Arthropoda > Insecta > Hemiptera > Miridae > Pilophorus > Pilophorus perplexus. Next base: position 26,274,665 of record OY037009.1, on the reverse strand, counting down.
TATGGGGCCCATAGATCCCCACGGTGAAATCGGATCGTTCTGGGGCCCCTTAAAATGGATTCTAGGTCCAAAAATACTTCGGAAACGACACCTAACTCAACCTCATAGCCGAAAACCTTCAAATACCCCTCCCGTAGCCCAATTATTGCCCCATAGTAACCCACGGGTTTAGCCGATCGAGCTGAAAACCTTGCGGGCACGACTTTATGGTAAACCGAGGATTTTGTCGACGAGATTTTAAAACAAAATTCTCCTTCGCAAAACGGCTTGGACGGCAGAAGGGCCATTTCGTTTTTGGAATCTTGAAACGTATAATGTCAAATTTTGAGGGCGATCAGAATTTTCGACCTCCGTCGTGATTATGAAATCATAAGAATAATACACCAAAATCCATGAGCATATCCATTCCTAATTTCAACTTACTCGGCTGCAACCATATTGTGGCTATATCAAATCTGGCGCTTGCCAACATCCGCTTGAATCCTAATCGACGCGTGAGGACCTGAAATGCAAACAAATGTTTCACGTCCATATCCTCAAGTATCGACGTTTACTGTGGCGACAACATACCTGCAGTTTTAATGGAAGATCCAGGAGTTCATTCAATAACCCAGAAAAATCGAAAACGAAATACTGAAATTGTTAAAATTGGTAAAAACACAAAACAATCAAGGGCTACCTCTACACAAACATTGTCACTTTCTAGGTATAAATAATATTTATATATTCCTAATATTATTATATATAAATAATATAAATAAATAAATATATTATAATATTTAAATAAATAAATATATTACATTCCATTAGGTACCTCGTTGTAAAAGGGATTCTTCGTGGGAGGGTGGACAGCAGAATATTTCTTTTCGCCGTTGAAATGCACACGGACTTGAGTTGGCGTGTTCAACCAAGTGAAATCCCGCCCTTCGTACAACATTACTGTAATGTTGTAAAAGCTCTCTTCGGTGTCGCTGTTGATTTCCAGCGAGTCTTTGGATTCTTTGAAGAGGTCCATTTGGCTTTCAACACTTCTGGTCACAGACAACTATACCGTTGGAAGTTTGCTTGGTGGAGAACGGAACGTCAAAGCCGTAAATTGGAAGGTTGGCAGTGAAATTCTGCTTACTCACCAAACAAATCGAGGTTTTGAGCTGTAATTGAACTATTCTCTTAAATAAACAAATATAATCTGTTCTACAGTAAGAACTGTCTCTATCGTACACCATCCAAGACAACACTCGTTACGATGAACTTCAGAGTTGTTTTCTATAATAAGAGAAGTGAAGTATCATTTCACTCATTTGGCGTCAATATTTTCAGGTGTTTTAAATTTTTTTTTTTAATTCAGTGCACTATAGTGGTGATTTACTCCGATAATTGAAATTCAGTGTCACTGCCATGCACTTACGCCGTTTGTTTTTCAAGAAGGGGCATGTGTATGGTGACAATCAAAATTGTGAGTGATACCTCATGTAAACACTGAATTTAACTATTAACATTTAGAATGGATTTATTAAAGTTCGTTCGTGTTTATTGATGATTCAATTTTTGTCCCAATTGTCCAGTTACTGACTTGATGATCTATAAACCATGATGACTCTGTGAGTTTTTGTCCAATTTTAAAGTAACGAATTGCTAAACGATCATTTTCCGTTGTTGCATTTGCCATGGATAAGTGTTCCAAAGGTTGAACAGGCTGGATATGCACTTAACCGATCACTTCGAAGGGGCAAGTGCTTAAGTCCAACTTGGACAGCTATTTCAGCCAAAATGATCAACAAGGCTATGAAAAATCAACCATAAATCAAAAAACGCTGCAAGTTTTACACAAGGGTTTCTTATTATCTTATATAAATTATCCAAAAATTAATAATTAATATAATTAATAAATAAATATAGTGTTGTTTTCGAAGTATTTTTGGACGTAGAATCAATTTTTTTGGGTCCCAGAATGATCTGATTTCACCGTGACGATCTATGGGGCTAGAAATGGGCTTTTGGAGTATGCCAGGAAGTCAAATAAGGTGTCGTTTTCCACAAAAATCAATTTTTTAATTAATTTTTTTTTTTTTGTTGATATAGAGATATAGAGATACCTACTTGTTGACAAAAAAGTAGTTATCAATTTTAACTACTCTTTTGAGTAGGTACACCACTTATATTATAAGTGGTATACCTACTTAAAAGACTTATAAGTCTTATCGGACGATAAGAATAATTCGGACGATCGGGCTGAAAACCTTGCGGACACAACTAGATGGTGGACCGAGTATTTTGTCAAAATGTCAGATTAAAAAAATTCCCTACATCCCAAAACGGGTCGGACGCCAAATGGACATTTTGTTTCTGAGATCTACACATGTATGTGTATATAAATATACATGCATAGACACAAACACATAGCTGTACTATTTCAAGAATCATAAACCAAAACAAGGGATTCAGAGGTACTCAGGGCAAAAATAAAAATTGAAAACGTCAATGGCTGATTTGTGAGGTTTGTTGGAGTTGAACTTAACCAACCATACCAGCCATTCCACCACCTTACCTAACTTCACCCAAATCAAACGAAATGTAGATATCAGCACATCTCACTTAAAATCAGACGATACGGGCTCTGCACCTCCGGCGAGCAACCACTCGAAATTCACACAAGTCAAAGAATAGTTGAGACTGTAGTAAAGACAGTAGTACATTTGTATATTAGTACAGTACATTTGTACATTTGTATATTTCAGAGAGTCACATAAGGAATGAAAACATTTCATGTTCACAATCAACGCTAAATATCCCATGTGCACTCTGGTATAGGTATATTTTTTCTCACTTAAGGTTCGGTATTTCTCCACGATTTCGCAACCCTCCCGTTAGGAACAAGTTAGTTGGATATGGGAATCACACCCCAACATATAAAAAGAAAAATTTGTTGTTGACATGAAAATTAAAAAATTAATTTTACTATAAATTCAAGTAAGCGAAAAGTGATTATACGATGTTGTGCTGTAGACGAACAATTTCCCGCTATGCTAAAAACCATCGGTAATGTTCAAGCTCTATTTTTCCCACAAAAAGATATTTATAAATATATAACGCTTGCTGGCTCAAGTTCGCCAGGCTCGGAGGACAAACAGGATCTGGAACTTCACTACCTTTCACACAAATCGAAAGTCTTTCAAACTCAAAAAAGATCTTGAGATTGATGCCGTTTAGAGAACATTTCTTTGGTGCTGTAGATGGGCGGATTGGTAAACACCGGAGCGACGGTGTCGATGGGGCTGGTCGACGTCGACGGAGACTTCTTTTTCTGAAAGAAACCATCAAGGCCGCATTATGAGGTGGCAGAGAGAAATTAATTTTACTATAAATTCAAGTAAGCGAAAAGTGATAATACGATGTTGTGCTGTAGACGATCAATTTCCCGCTATGCTAAAAACCATCGGTAATGTTCAAGTTCTATTTTTCCCACAAAAAGATATTTAATATAACGCTTGCTCAAGTTCGCCAGACCCATTGCCAAATACAGTGATTCTTACAAACAAAGGTTTGAGGAAGTTTTTGATTTTTCCTTCCGTCGTGATGTTGAGTTCCGTTTCGGCTTTTGTCACAAGATGATCCATCGTGTCCACCGTCTGTTTGACCTGAGCAACAGCAAACTCGAGCTTCCTGACCTTTTGAAACAACTCTAACAACTCGCCTTTTCGGGACAAAATGTCAATAGGAACGCTGGGGTCCATTTGACAGCTTATCTGCAAGAAAAGAAATAGTAAAACGTTGCAGATTTTACACGAGGATTATAACATTAACATTAACGACTAACAGATTATAACATTAATTAACATTATAACATTAACGACATTAACAGATTATAACATTAACGAGCTTATCTGCTCTCTGTTACTATGTGGATTATAATGTTGGGAGGAAACTCCATAGGATGTTTTATAATGTTCGGATGGTTTTGACACATGTTTCGAATGATTAAAGAACTCAGTTTCGGTTTGGTTGTGGAACGCAGTTGTCATTATTTCTACACTGGTGTCAGAAGTGCGCGTTCGACCCGTGACAAGTTAGTAGATCGGTTAGGCATAGCAGACGAAGTGGATGTACGATGTCAAGGGGCCAGCGATCGGGGAGGGAAGACGAGTTGCCCGTGCCTAGTGCAAGTGCACCTGCCGCCACCTCGCACGCACCAGACGTCGGACATCCTGCGAGCGATCCGACGGGCGGCTCCGCTCCGAGTACTCTGGGGCTGGATGACCTCTGTCAAGGAATTCGGCAGTTGACGAACCGTTTGACTGCCATTGAGGCGGAATTAGCGGCTCAACGGAGTGCGGTCTCAACGCTACATCTGGGCCGAACCCCACCAGAGGTGACGGTGCAGCGGGACGAGGCGCCACGCCAAGATGCTGATCGGCGTAAAACTGAGGTACTGATGGCATAAGAGCGGTATGTAGTTTCAATTCTTCTAATTCGGGTGAACGATGAAGCGCGGGTGTGAGTCGCGGGTCTTGTTCGGACTTGAAGGTTGGTGGCTTATCTAGGAAGGTCAGGATTTTAGAATAACCTTCGTTCAAAAGGTCAGTGGCTAGCGCTTGAGCTTGAGCTCTTTTGACAAGGATGGCTAGTGCATTGTTTAGTTCCTCGACTGAGAGGGGTGAGACTTCCTTAATCCATTCAAATTGTTGGAACCCTGGACCAGCTTTGAAATTTCGATATCTTGTCTTCAGTTCATCACGTTCTCTGAGATTGTGCTTTACTCTTAGCCTAGTCAAGCCACCCACTTTCGACGGTACCGCGGCCTTCGAAGATTTTCAATTCCAATTTGAGCACGCGGCTCGAACGAATGGTTGGACGGAACCGGAGCTGGCTTCGAAGTTGGTTGCGGTTCTGCAAGGTAAAGCCCTCACTGTCGTGACGTTACTTCGGCGTCCTAACCCTACGTACGCTGAGATGCTAGTAGCGCTTCAGGAAAGGTATGGGAGCGAGGGTCGCCGAGAACTGTACAGGCGCCAGCTACAGGCTCGTCGGCAGGGAGTGAGGGAGGAATTGGTTACATTCGCCAATGATCTATACATACTCGCCTCTCGCGCTTTCTCTGGGGAAACACCTAGCGAAATTGATGACCAGGCGCTCGGGCAGTTTTACCTGGGGGTCCACAGCGACAGGCTACGCGCAGCTGTTGTGGGCTGAGAGACCACGTTGCAAGCGGCCCCTCAGCATGCGTTGAGGGCGCAAGTTTTCCTGGAGGACACCCCCTGGAGGCCAACTAGGGCTGTTTCGGCGGCCACGGATGGGGAAGGGGATCCAGGCGAGCTCCAACGTCAGGTCCACCAGCGGAACGGTAGATCCAAGGGCCAGTCATGGGTGTGCTACGTATGTGGGGCCCAGGGCCACAGGGCTAGGTGGTGTCCCAAAAGGTTGCCAACTTCTTCGACTCCGTCAGGAAACGGACAGAGGTCGGTACATGCTACGTCCCAACCGATCCTCAGCGTGGTGGGACAGACTGTAGCCGTTCGAGGACTCGTTGATGGCGTTCCCCGCAGGTTGGTGGTAGACACCGGGGCAGCCGTCACCGTGGTGAGACCAGAGGTGGTGGGTGACAGAGGGTGTCTCAGCGCCACAAGTCTACAACTTTGGGGTGCCTCCGGGGATCCGATCACGGTGAAGGGGACTAAGAATGTGACGGTTGATCTGGGGAGTTTTGGTCATGATGTAGTTGTTGCTCAAATTCATGAGGATTGTCTCCTTGGACTTGACTTCCTGTTACAACACGGATGCCAAGTTGATTTACAGAGCGGGGGATTTCGTGTGGGAAAGGTTGAAGTTCCATTAATACGGGTACAACTTCCCAATAACGACGAGAACGGAAATTTGACCGACTGCCGAAAACCTGCTTGGACGAAAAGGGTCAAGCACAGGAAGGGGACGAAGGAGGAGTTGATCGTGCCGATAAATACCGTCGAGTCGAAGACGAACACGCCGATGCCGAAGCAGATTTTGGAAGAAAAAGTGATCGACTCGACGATCAAAGTCAAACTGAAGCGGATCATGGACGCGACGCAGAGGTCGGCGGACGAAGTGTACCTGGCGTTGTACGATTCGGACTTTGACGTGAACCAGGCAGTGGATTTGTTGATCGCAGGGCAGGATCAGATGGCGAACTGGTGTACGAACGAGAAGAGCAAGAAGAAGAGGAAGTTGAAGTTGACGAGAAGGAAGAGTCTTTTAGAGGACGAGGTGACGGTAGGAGGCGGCCCAAACGTAATGCACGACAAGAACCCCGAAAACCAGTGGGAACCAGTTTGGAACCAGTGGGAGAAACCGTTTCTGCGAACCAACCCGGAAGAAGACCGGGACTGCGAGGTATTTCAAGGGTCTTTGTCTCAACCAGAGGCGGACAAAACGCCAAAAGTGACGAGTCCAGTGTCGTCGTTCACAAAGGAGGAGCGACAAGAGCGGCCAATCGTCATCCCGGCGCAGGAAGACCAGCCCCGCGACTACCTCTACCGCCGCTACTACCAGGAAGACGAACGACCACCCTCCAACTGGTCTACCTCCAAGCCGCCTGGAACGACGTGGTCTTCCGGATACGGACTGCCCGAGGAAAACTGGTGGTGGTCCACCATGGTGGACGACCGGTAGGCGCCTTTCGGAAGAGGAGGGGAGAAGTGTTGGGAGGAAACTCCTATGGAGTTTCCAGGTTCATTAGTTCGGATGATTTTGACACATGTTTCTAAAGAACTCAGTTTCGGTTTGGTTGTGGAACGCAGTTGTCATTATTTCTACAATAATAATGATTATCCTTTGGTATTAATATCTATAATTATAAAATTTAAAAATGTATTTTTGTGTGGCTCATGAGGGACCCCAAAAAACGCTGCTAATTTTACACAAGGGTTTATTATTGTTTGACATAGGTTAATTGTGCAAAAATTAATTCTGTGTCAATAAGAATTATTTTGGAAAAAAAAACTGTACAATGTTCGGACAGATATTGGACCTCAAAAAAAAGGAAAAAAAAAAAAAGGAGTTTGCGTCAAAGATTACTAGGAAAACGACAGCTTATTTGACCTCCCTCGCATCCTCCAAAAATCTCATTGGTAGCCTCATGAAAGCCCCATCCCATCCAGATCCCGGGCCCACAGTGAAATCGGATCTTTCTGAAACCCCAAAAAATAGATTAAAAATACGTCAAAAATACTACGAAAACGACACCTTACTCGACCCCATAGCCGAAAACCCCTCCCGTAGCATCATTTTAGCCCCATAGCACCACACGGGTTTGGAAGATCGGCCTGAAAACCTTGCGTGCACAACCAGATGGTAAACCGAGTATTATGTCAAATTTCAGCTTTAAAAAAATCCTATTGCCCACAACGGCTTGGGCGGCGGACGGATATTTCGATTTTGGAATCTAGTCATCTTGAGACGTATAGGTATATATAACTTGAAACGTATATATAACTACTGTCAAAATTTAATTTTGAGGTCGATCTGAATTTTCGACCTACTTCGCGATTACATAGGTGTATTATTCCAAGAATAATACAGTAAAAGTTCCGTTAACCGAGGTTTGTGGGGGGAGACCCACCTCGGTTAATCGGAAAACTCGGATAATCGGAATGTGAAAAAACCATGCAATTATTGTATTCAATAGACATTGTAGTCAGATGATATGTGATATTTTCGGCCGGTACAGTCGGTTGATGGAATGTTGGGGAATGAATTGGCCCGGCGATGTTGGAGCGTCTTCAGTCGGTACAGTCGGTTAATGGAACGTCGGGAATGAATTGGGCCAGCGAGCTCGGATGTTGGAGCGTCACTTTCTGGGGAAAAAACCTCGGATGTTGGAGCGGGTCGGTTAATCGGACCTCGGTTAACGGAGCTTTTACTGTAAACCAAAATTTTGTGAAATTTGGCACTACATAGTAGTGATACAAGCTCACATCAGGTTTGTACCTGGAGCGTGAGTGTAAAAGGGGTGTGAGTGTGATCATGAGGGGATGTAAGTGTGGGCGTGAGAGGGCCAACGCACTCACGCTGCTGGAAAGGATTTTTCAAGGATGTAGGCCACCGAGTAAAAGAGACCAGAGTGGCGGACACTTCTGAACTAAGGGGTACGACAGGGGCGAATCCTCGGTGAATGCCAACATCGCGTCCATTCTCAAACTCTGCCTTAGGAATAATGGGGAGCTTCAACAGCTGATGTAGGCGTGTAGGCATAGCGTGTGTGGTTTGCTAGGAGTAACGCGAAACTCTGTTGGCCACAGCACCAAGGTAGGTAAAAAAACTGGTTGTGTGGTTTTATGAAACCACGGTAAAAGTGAAACTTTTTTTCACATTATAGACATTTAACTATTTGTCACAATAGGTTACCATCAAGTTGTGCCCGGAAGGTTTCCAGTCCAATCGCCCAACGCTGCGGGGCGCTATGGGGCTAAAATGGGGCTACGGGAGAGTTTTTTATGGGCTATGGGGTCGAGTTAGGAGTCGTTTTCGAAGCATTTTTGGACGTAGAATCCGTTGTCGGGGGTTTAATCGTTCCAGAACGATTAAATTTCACCGGGGGGATCTATTCGGCTCTAATGGGGCTACGAATGGGACTTGGCCATATTGGCCGTCACGCGTCACGCGACACACAGACGAAAAAGTTTGAGACGATGTAATAAAAGTTTCACTTTAAAATAGCAACACCTCAAGTAAGCAAATATCTGAAGTCAGGTTATAATAGATCTGGCCAGGTTGCACAAGGTTATCAAGCGAGTGGTAGAGAGGTTAACTCACACTCACACATGCTCACAGTCCAAAATGTGAGCAAGTGTGAGCACCTTACATTGCCTCACATTTACGCTCCTGGAACAGCAAATTCGATCCTCACACTACCTCACATGTCACTTAACTCAGGAGTGAACTGTGAGCTGGTGGGAGTGGCCAACGAAACGTAGCACTGAGCATGTAACGCATGTAAGCTCCTCACACTCACGCACCAGGAACAAACCTATAGTGTGAGCTTTTTCAAACAGTACAGACACAAATTCGAATGCATGTGTGAAATTTATCATTAAGTAGTGATACGAGCTCAAAAAACTGAGGTAAGTAACACACGACGAATTTATCTCTCTTCATCTCAAGGAGATATTCCTATCTCCATAACACGGTAACGAAGGTTCCTTACTTTACATCATGAGGAACCTTCGTTACACAAGTTTTAAAGCTGCGAATCAAGACTGCCGTCGACCGGACGGGTAGGATTCGTGATGAAATCCGCGCGACTGGACTGTCATAAAAATCGACGGTTTTGAAACTATTTGGAGCTATTGGGTGATCCTTACCACATCGACAAGACCAGAGAATTCATCGAGGCGAGTGAGAGTGTCGTCAACGGCATCTTCCACAGCTTTCACCTGCAATCAGTTATCAGAAAACGTGTTAGTGAAAATGGCCAATTTCATTTTTTTAAACGCTGCAAGTTTTACACAAGGGTTTATTATTCTTTAATTAAATAATTAAAACAAATAATTGTGTCATTAAAAATATTTTTTAACGCGCTATAAGGTCAAATGTAAAATGTGGGTTTTATTGTTTTTAACCATTTTTGGTTCTCACAAGTGGGGCAGGAGCCGACCCCACAATGCGCCCAGATAATCACGGATAAAGTTAGAGAGTCTTAGATAGTCTTGCTCCAGAGAAAGGATTCACATAAACTTGCGTTCAGAGGTGAATTGTCTGACGACAAGCCAGGTATTACAACACTTGATTGATTTTTGGTCAAACACAAGGGTTTATTATTCTTTAATTAAATAATTAAAACAAATAATTGTGTCATTAAAAATATTTTTTAACGCGCTATAAGGTCAAATGTACAATAAGTGATTCTGTCATAAATATAAGGACGATTTTTGAAAAAAAAAAAAAAAAAACACTTTCTATGCAATGTATGTCGTGTAACAATGTTTGGAGAGATGTGGGAGCTCGAAATATGGATTGTGCGTCCAAATTTACACGGAAAACTACTTAAGCCTTATTAAATAATTTTGACCTCCAAGGGATCCTTCAAAAATCCCATTTTGCAGCCCGATGAAAGTCCTGTAGGTAGATACTATCGGTGAAATCTGATCGTTCTGGGGCCCCCGAAAATTGGTTCCACGTCCAAATATACGTTGATAACGACAACTAAGTCGACCCAATAGCTGAAAGCCTTCTAAAACCCCTCGCGAAGCCCCATTTCAGCCCCACGGAGCCCCGGGGGTTGGGAGGTCGTGCTGAAAACCTTGCGAGCACAACTAGATGGTGAACCGGGCATTTTGTCAAAATCTCTGATTTAAACAAAATTCCTTCTGTCCAAAACGGCCATGCTAATCTTCTCTGTATCGTTCCAACTTTAGTATAATATACTACATATTATGTACCGCCGAAGCGAGTACCGTTCCCGGGGGCCGTAGGTTGATGCTAGTGTGCTACGGCTCACTGGCGGACTCGGCTCTTCGACCCTCATGTCCTCCCCTGTAATGTTCAGGATGACATCCCAGGTAACGCCGGGGTGTTGGGGGCATGTAAAGCGGCCTTCGGGCTCTCGGGCCTCTGACCAGAGTGGCCTTAATGGGGAGGAGTTGCTCCCACTAACGCAATTAACAACCAGCTTAGAGCAACTACTTCTCTCCAGTACCTCGGGCTAGGGGGAGCCCGCGGTCTTGGATCGGTGGGGTCATCCCTCGGTCCTTGGCCGCCCCCCTCGGACTAGGTGTCGGATTCGAGGGGGTCGTGGGGCCTGCTGGGAAGTGGAGCCCGGCGGAAGGTCAGACCCCGCTCGGGTGGAGCTCCCTTCGGGGGGCCTGCTGATAGCCAACAGCTCAAAAGCAGTTTCCTACGTACACAACTGTCCAAAACGGCGCTGACGGCTAACGGCGGACGGACATTTCGCTTTTGGAATCTAGGAACGTGTCTTGAAACGAATAATGTCAAACTTTGAGGCCGATCAGAATCCTTGAGGCAAATGAGGATGCTTCAAAGATTTACAGATTTCAAGTGGTAGTAGAATAATATTATTTTGCATTGCAGAATTTCAACCCCCACCAGGAAGTAGAATTTTCACTGACATGCAAGTGTGAGAGAGGAAACGAAAGATGACACCGTAGGCTTGTTGTGGCTGAAGGCCAAAGTTTTTCATAATGTAAGCAAAAGCGAAAGACAGAATCTAGATACAGGCACAAATCATCCTCCAGTTCATCCTCAGAATGTCGAGTCTGCTCCAGTCGTGTTCGAGGGAGGAGCAGAGACAGAAGAAGACATTCTCACAGAAGTCGTAGCAGAGCTTGGAGCGTCTGGTCACGCTCACAGTCCAGGAGTAGTCTATCTGACTCAAGTTCCTCCTCTTCTAGATCTAGAAGCAGGTCGGTATCGAGGAACCATTCTCGTTCAAGATCTCTTTTTTCGAAGAGATCCGCGGCCGATCTCGCTCAAGAAGGACCCCCCGAAGACGTTACTCAGACGAGTGGAACAACGTGAAGCGTTTGAAAAAGACGTTGGGTAAAGCTCGGCTCGACGCGGAAGAGCTCATGACGCTGATATGCGATTATGAGATGCTGAACTGAGACGCTGATATGAGATTATGAACTGTCGTCCGCTAACCAACCTACGTCAGTGAAGATCCAGATGATCTACAACCCTTGACGCCAGCCATGTTCTTGAGTTTAGCTACTAGAAGGCGCCAGGGACGAGGACACTCCTCGCGCGGGAGTATGTTGGAAATTACTTCCCAATAGTTATTATAACCAACAATCAACAGTTGATTTTCGAATGTAAGAAATAAAATTCAGTTTTTTCCAGATAGTTTCAAGAGAGCAGTGTTTTATTTTCATCTTTCTCATAACAAAGTCATCGGGACAAGCCGCAGAGTGGTCAGGTCGACCTAAGTGATTTTCACAAGATATAATATATCTTGTATATTATACTCCACGAGACTTCAGAATCTTCTGTCTAACTTACAATATTTTTGCTTACACTCACATCATTCTTGACGTCAACGACGAGATAGCTCGACCATTCCTTTGACAGCTTCTCCGCTTCCTCGTCCATGGTTCCAGGAGTTAATTAACTGGTCATTTCATGGAGTCGGTACTAAGAAGCAAGTCTTGCTACGGTGGTAAATAACAAAATTTGTTAATCACAATTTGATAACCAACAGTGTCACGACCCTAGAAGAAAACTGACAAGAGGTGCATAAAAAGTAGTATATCGATATTTCTAGAAAAAGTATCGATAAATATCGATAATTTTTCCTCTGATACATATCGTAGTATCGATACTTTTTCCCGTTCTTAGCCGATACTTTTGGTTTATTCTTGGAAATTCTCGCGACGGTGGTCGAAAATTCTGATCAACCTCAAAATTTATATTATACTATATTTACGTTTCATGAGGTCTAGATTCCGAAAAACGAAATGTCCGGATGGAATAATATTCCAACATATTATGTTGGAATATTATGTTTTTCCATTCAGCGGGCTTTCCTTTGAGTTCTAGTAGGTGGAGTCTGGCAAAGTCCATCTCTGATTGTTTTCAATTTGGCATAAAAATCTAGGTGCGTAGTCAAATGTAGGTAGGTACCTAAAACAGAAAAGAACATCATTAACCCTGGGACTGCAGGCCTAACCCAAGATGAAAGAGAATACCTACAAAGAAAAAGAAAGAAGGAACCCTTACCATCCATATACCTAGGTATATCGACCGTGTTGGTATTTACCTATACCTACCTACCTGCAAATCCATGTTAGTCCGATTTTTGGTCAAATAAAGGTTTTGCGTTTTCTGGGTAAATTTTAGGCTCCAGGTAGATCCCTAATCCATCGGGCAAAGTTACTTGCATGTACCTACGGTGAGAAATGTCTCTATGAGGGTTGTAAAAACGTGCCAGCTTTCGGCGTGCAAATCCTCGTAAGTCTGGAAGAATTTTTGAAAAATCCTCCATTATTTTTGAATTTTTGAGCGAATACCTATTGGACTCTGAATTAATAATATCAGATATTCATTCAGATATTCATGAATTAATAATATCAGTAGATTCTACTGAAGGTTTCGCTGGAAGGTTCCTCTGGGGCAAGATCGTCGTCGATTTGGGGCAAGATCTTTCACGATTTTTCTTTATTTATAATAATAATAATAATAATAAGATATCCTCTTAATTAAGATATTATATCGGCAGATATATTGTTAGAACTGTATATTTCCGAGCGCACAAACTACAACTCGTACAAAATCATAACAGAACTAATCTAGGAATAATCACAACTGTTAGACATTTCGTTGCCTAACAACCAACAGATTCTTGCTTGTTTTCTTTCCTTTCAAGCCCTATGTCCTTCAAGACAGCTTCGAGCTTGAACCTCGACAACGGCTTAGTGAATATGTCAGCAACGTTTAGGCGCGTTGGAGTATACTCGAGCACCAATTCTTCCTTCCTGACCATGTCCCTCAGGAAGTGGTACCTTATGTCGATGTGCCTCGAGTGTGAGCTGACTCGGTTTCCTTTTGCAAATTCAATTGCCGACTGATTGTCACAAAGCGCTTTGGGGATTCCATCAAGTTCGTGCCCCAACTCTTTCAGCACGCTTCTCAGCCAAATAACTTCCATCGCTGTTGACGCTACAGCCACAAACTCGGCGTGCATGGTTGACAGTCCAATGCACGTTTGCTTGTTTGACTTCCATATGATGGGAGTACTGCCAATCATCACAGTGAATCCTGTGGTTGATCTCCTGTCATCCTTGTTTCCCGCCCAATCCGAATCCGAATAGGCTACCATCGAATTACCGTGGCCATGAATGATGAACTCCTTGTCTTGCGTCCCCTTCAGGTAGCGGAGCACCCTTTTTGCTGCTATCCAGTGTGTCATCCCGGGATTAGAGGAAAACTGTCCAAGTTTGGAGACTGCAAATGCCAGGTCTGGTCTTGTTGCTTGCGACAGGTACATCAATTTCCCCACTAGTCTTCGGTATGGTACCCTTTCCATTTCTTGCTTTTCTTTAACTGTCGTTGGGCTATGTGACTTGCTTAATTCCTGGTATGGGTCCATTGGTGTCAGGGCTGGTTTACTATCTACCATTCGGAATTCACTCAAAATTTCTTTTATGTACTTTTGTTGATTCAGTTTTATCGTTCCATCTCGTGATCTCATGACTTCGATACCAAGAATATACTTGAGTTCTCCTAAGTCTTTTACTTCAAAGTACTTTCTTAGCATGCTCTTCAAATATGTCATGCATTCCTTACTTGACGATACCAATATCAGGTCATCCACGTAGACCAAAATTATGCCTACCCCTGACGCTCTTTTGCTTACGTAAATACAAGGCTCTGACTTGCATTTTTCCATTCCACCCTCGAGAAGTTTAGTATTGAGAGTTTCGTACCATGAACGACCTGATTGTTTCAGCCCATAAAGACTCTTCAACAGCCTGCAAACTTTTTGGTCTGATCCGACTTCTGATAAACCTTCGGGCATCTTCATATATATTTCTTCTTTCAAGATTCCGTTCAGGTATGCCGTTTTGACGTCCATCTGATGGATCCACCAATTGTTCTTTACTGCTAGCTTCAGCACTAATCTTATGGCTGGCAAACTGATCACAGGGCTGTACGTTTCGTTGTAATCTACTCCTTCTTGCTGGGTAAATCCCTGGGCAACCAAACGTGCTTTGTAGCGCTCCACACTACCATCAGCCATGTACTTGGTTCTGAAAACCCACTTGCAACCCACTGCTGATTTTCCAGGTGGCAGGTCAGTCAACTCCCATACGTTCATTGTTTCCAGTGACGTCAGCTCCTCTTGGATTGCTTCAGCCCAAAGTTCCTTGTCTGGTCCAGACATAGCTTGTTTGTAGGTTTTCGGATCCTTTCTTTCAGCTGAATTCGCAAATCTTTCTGGTTTCTGGAGTTTTGTCCTGTCCCTTAACTGCATTCTATGATTTCCGTTGTTTTCGGGCTCTTCTGCCTCTTCTTCCTCTTCTACAGCTTCCTCTTCGTCGTCTTCTTCTTCTTCTGGTTCTTCTTCGTGTTGCTCTTCTACCAAAGCCTCTGGTTGAGTTGCAACTGCTCTGCCAGTTTCTTCCTCTGCATGGTTTCGGATGAATATTTCTTCATCTTCTGTGTAGACCTCTGCTGTCTGGTTTTTTCCCTTGAATGGGAATTCGCTTTCCTTGAATGTAACGTCACGACTTATCAACACTTTGCTGCGTCCGAAGTCCCATAATCTATATCCTTTGGCGGCCCCAGCGTACCCTAGCATTGCGCATACTGTCGCTCTGTCGTCCAATTTCTTCCTCTCAGACTCCTTTGGTACATGAGCAAACGCTTTACACCCAAATGGTTTCATGTGCTTGACGCTTGGTTTCCTGCCGGTCCAAATTTCCTCAGGTGTTTTTCCATTATCTAATGGACACCTATTCCTCACGTAGACAGCCGTGTTGACAGCTTCCGCCCAAAAACGTTCAGGCGCATTGGATTCAATCAACATCGACCTCGTCAGATCTAAAATGGTTCGGTTAAATCTTTCTGCTAATCCGTTCTGTTGCGGGCTGTATGGACTTCTCAAACGCTTTGTTGATGTACTCTCGTCCATTATCACTTTTCAAACACTTTATTTTCTTACCAGTTTGATTCTCGGCTATCGACTTGTACGTTTTGAAGCAGCCCAGAACCTCATCTTTGGTTCTTACGAAGTAAACTGTAGCTCGCCTTGAGTAATCATCGATAAATGACACAAAATACTTGAATTTTGAGTACGACTCCACGGGCAAGCAACATACGTCCGAGTGAATAACTTCCAGCAACTGTGAAGTAACCAGCTTACCGATTTTCGGAAACGGTTTACGTGTGTTCTTCCCTATGATGCACGCTTCGCAAGTATCTGGTTCCTTCAAAACTCCATCGTCAAGTCCCCTCACCGAGCCTCTTCTGTACATCAATTTGATCAAGTCCTGATTAATGTGGCCGAGCCTCTGATGCCAACCATGATACTTGGTCCGAGTTAAGCATGCGGATTTGATACTTTCCTTCTTCAGAGAGTACATGTTGGCATGATTTCGCGGAGCTTCCAACACCACTAAACCATCTCTGTTGAATACTCGACATATTCCATTTTGAATAACTACTTTGTAACCCTTCTTTTCGATCGTCGCAATTGAAACCAATCGAAAACTGAAGTCGGGTACATGATACACTTCTTCAAAACGAATGGTAAACTCCCCATCACGAGTTTTTGTGGAAACAACCACTAACCCTTTCCCAATGACCGTGCAATTCACCTTTGATGCTAGCGATACAATCTGAGGGGTTGTTAGTTCTTCATACGTGGTGAAATCTGATCTTTCCGGAGAGAAATGGGAGCTTGCACCGCTGTCCAGCAACCATTCGTCATCCCGCAAAGCTTTACCCACATTCAAACATACCACATTCAGGGACTGTTTAGGTTTGACACTCGCACGAGTGTTTTCATCCTTATTTTGCTTGCATGATCGGGCAAAATGACCAACCTGACCACATTTGTAGCACTCGATAGGTTTTACGCTACCAACCCGTTTTGTGAGTAATGCGTTATTAGACTCACATTCTTCTTTCTTCATCAATTTCCTTTTAAATTCACCACAAAGTATACTTTCGATCTTTTCTGGCGTATAATCCGCATCATCGAATGCGCATATCATACTGACGGTTGTTTCAAATTCCTCAGGTAGTCCATTTAGAATTACATTACATACCTGCTCATCGTGGATTCTCATACTGCCAGCTTTCACGATCTCCGATGCATACCCCAGCACTCGATTGATATACGTTTCCATATCCTCAGCTGGTAACATCTTAGCAGAGTACAGGCTTTTTGAGGCTTGAAGTCTTCTCAACCTAGTCTTTGGCTGGAACCTCCCAGCTAACTTTTGCCATAACACCCTTGGGCACTCAATGTCTAAAATAGACTCTTGAATATCCTCAGTTAGAGTTCTTGCGATCAGTAAGTACGCCCTTTCTTTCGCTTCCGCTGATATCTTGTCAAAGGCGTCGTCGTCGGTCGTTGAGACGACTTCCCACAGTTTTCTACTGCGTAACTCAAGCTTGAGATTGAACGCCCAAGTCTTGTAGTTTTTCTTATTTAGCTTAACGATGCCACTCACCTTGTCCACTTTCATGTTCTCCGACGGATTGTCCATCGAATCAAAGAATCTTTCGCCTCCTTCAGCCATAATGCGGGCCCATAACCCTTGTTAGAACTGTATATTTCCGAGCGCACAAACTACAACTCGTACAAAATCATAACAGAACTAATCTAGGAATAATCACAACTGTTAGACATTTCGTTGCCTAACAACCAACATATATCTTTTATAGAAAGTAAAAGTGCGAAGCAGGTTTAAAACAGGCAAAATGCGATCAAGGGTGAGTGGAACCCCAAGAAAATCGTGAACGATCTTGCCCCAAATCGAGGACGATCTTGCCCCAGAGGCCGGGGCAAGTTCGCCTTTGGAAGTCTTCGTGAAATTCGTGTTTTTCTGAACCTAAGAGAGTACTAAACTGGATAAACGTTATACGAAAATGTCCGTAGAAGATGACTATGAAAGAAAAGTCATTGGCAAAACCCGTTCTAGAAATTATTTTCGGAATGCCTAAGACAAACTAGGTACAGGTTTTTCGGGGCAATCTTGCCCAACTTCACCCTATTATTTATTTCATTTATACTGAAAGGAACGGAAAAATTATTGCACCATTCAATATTTGGATGTGTAATGGATAGGTAAGTAAGTAGGTACCTATTTAATATCCAGAAAAATGTGTTACTGGGGGTAGCTCCCTCTCAAATCCGCTCTTCAGGCGGTTTTTCGCTCGAGCAGGCGCCTCTGTTACTCAGTGAGCCGCCTAGATTGTAGTAACATGCGTAATAATAATTATTAACGTAACAGGCGTAATTATTACGCGTAATTATTACGCCTGTTACTACAATCTAGGCGTCTGTTCGAGCGAAAAACCGCCAATTATTGTATTGTAGTAACAGGATTATTATAGCCGCCTATAGTAGGCGGCTGCTTGAGCGGAAAACCGCCTGTTATCTGTTGCAAGTGAGACTTAAAACCTATAAAATCGAGTGTAGACAGTTCACAACAAATTTAATAATCATTAGTCCAACAAAATTTAATGTAATCTACTCAAATGCACAAGTGACGTCCAACAGCAACAAGTGACACATTGACGATCAAGTGGGCAGTTTGCCAAAAACCGTTTTCCGTCTGTCAACACCCTCTCGTTTGTTCAACGGTTTGTTTTCGATCTCAGATAAGCTGTTTCTGTACAGAATCTGAACAATGATCCGAATGATTTGATCGATTACGATGACTCTCCCCTCGAACACTCCAATTTCAAAAGATGTGGGGGCGCGCTGAAGGGAAGACTGTACCGTCAGAGTCGGCTAGTTCCTAATGGTAGTTTCCCGTTCGGTTTGTTTGAGTCGCAAATTTTTTTCCGGTTCACGAAAATGCCATCGAAAATCGAGGATTACGACGTGTTGGACGTGATTGGGTCGGGTTCGTTCGGCACCTGCTTCAAAGTTAGACACAAATTCACCGGGTATCTCTTCGTCTGGAAAGCCATAGATTATGGAAAACTGTCTGAAGATAGCAAGAAGGTAGGTATGCTTATTTTAATTAAATTTATTAAGCCTGATGGTTGTATGTATACCACCACCATGTATACGTCGTTATTTAATTTTAATGTCGTTGGGGTTTCAAGTAGTCTAACCGCACAATCTCAAGTAGGTAAGTAAATAAGTTTTTGTTGTGGTGACCGAAATGGATTTTTTAATGGTGCAGGAGCCACCCAGTAGGTACCTAGTTGATGAATGTTTGAATGAATGTGTGGGTGGAAAGTTTTTTAAAGACTTTATACTATAAAGTTTATAGAGTTTTTTAAAGAATCGTGGACCAAGGGGATTCGAGGCAACTTGGTTTATTAGGTAGTCTTGGAATAATAGCCTATTATTAATAGGTACACCTATTTATTCGTATTGGAGGTCGAAAATTACCTATGATCGGCCTCAATTTTTTTCACGACACGTAGATTTCAAAAATCAAATGTCCTTCCGCCGTCCGAGCCGTTTTGGGCAGTAGGCTTTTTTTTTTTTAATATGAAATTTTGTCAAAATATTCGATTTACCACCTAATTTTGCTCGCAAGGTTTTCAGCCCAAACGCACTACATATTCCGTGGGGTCTACGGGAGCGGTTTTTGAAGGTTTTCGGCTATGGGGTCGAGTTAGCTGTCGGTATCGAAGTAGTTTTGGACGTAGAATCGAATTTTGGGGGTTCCAGAACCATCCGATTTCACAGCCCCAACATTGTCAAGCAAGCTCAGGGCCACCGATTCTGCCTTCGTCAGGTGATGTACCAAGTGCAGGGAGGGGGACTAAACCGCGGATCTTCGATGGGGCAGGTGCTGTGGAGACTGCTATGGAGCCGTTAGGCCCACTTTCACCACCCGAGATACCGAGAGTTTAAGCGTTAACGCCCAGGTTAAACCCACGAGGGAGCACCGATTAGCATGGGAATCCGTGCGGAGCTCGGTAAGTTTGCTTAGCCGTTAGTTGGTTAAATAGGCCCTTAGGCTATCAGCAGGCCCCCCGAGGGGAGCTCCACCAGGCGGGTCTTCGATGAGACAGCTGACTGGGAGCCTTACTTGGTACAATTTGAGGTGATATCGGAGAAAATCGCTGGGACGCGTACACAAAAGCTATAGAGCTCGCCGCAGCATTAAGTGGTCCGGCTGTGTCCTTTCTTTGTGAAGTATCCCGTCCTGTGCAATACGCGGCTTTAGTTGATGCTCGCTTCGGGGTTCGAAATCACACTGAGCAATACCAAGCCCTTCTTCAGAGTCGACGACAAGGAGCGAGCGAGGAAATCGTTGATTTTCTTAGACAGCTCAAGGAAATCGGACGGAATGCGTGGCCGGATGGGGGAGCTGCGGTAGAGGGAGTTTTGACACTTCAGTTTATGGAAGGACTTCGTGATCCTAGTGTGCGGGAGAGGGTTCTGATGGTTTGACCTCGAACAATGACTGAGGCACTGACTGTGGCTCTTCGAATGGAAGCGGTGTCGCAGTTACCAAGTATGATCCATCAGAAAACCAACAACCCAAGAGACTCTGATAGGGGGTTCCACTGTTACATTTGCGACCAACCTGGACATAGTTTTCGGAGGTGTCCTCAACGCCAATGTGAACGGGAGTCAGGAAACGAAAAGCGGTCAAACTGAGGGGTCGAGTTTTGACCGAGGGTAACGACCCACAACAAGCACCCCAGGGATTCAGTTATGGGGCCACGCCTACGACAGATATCCGAGTGCGTGGCGCCATAAATGGCATCCCTTTTGATTTGATGGTGGATACTGGGTCATCGAAAACTTTCATTAATGATGAGGCCAGACTATGGGCTGCAGCTGATATTTGTCCAGGTGAGCCCATGTTCATTCGATCAATTACAGGGGAACGTCTGAATATCCGTGGACAAGCAAAAGTGGCTATCGATTAAGGGGATGGACAGTCTCGGGATCACCAAGTTCTAGTGGCCGATATACTGGAACCCTGCATATTAGGCCTAGATTTCCTCAGTGCTCATGGATGCCTGGTTGACCCGCCAAACCGGACCGTACGAATTGAGGCCGGTCGCTCAACGGGGAAGAGGCGCTGGGAAGAGGAATTGCCAAGTCACGTGCGGAACTTGTCTGTGACCTCGTGTGCTGACCTCCAGAGCGCAGAGAAAGACGTGGTTGGACATTAAATGTCCAAACTTTGTTGGATGAATATTCCGACGTTTTCGCCAAAAATAGCGTCGGTAGTGATGGGATCTCTCCAGTCGACCCCATCGCGTCATATGGGTTTTCCCTGTGGTTGGAAAAGTTTTGGAAAATATATTTGATTCTAGTTTTTAGCGCAACCTATCCCTCAAAAAATGGAAAGGTGCGCTCACCTCTTCGACATGTTTGTTTGTTTGTGTATCACAGCATCACGCCCGAGCGGCTCAACAGATTTTCATGAGGGTGGTCTCATTGTGATCAGCGAGTTCGGGGGGTGGTTATAGGCTACCTTCATTTTTCCTCCCTCATCCCTTTCATCGGTTTTAGGGAGGTCCTTCACGACGAAAGTTGTTTATCTCTGATGTGTAACTAAGGAGGCCTCAAAAGGGGACGAAAGTTTTTGTCCGATTTCGTTGGTACAAGGGTCTATGGAATGAGCTTTTCAGGCTGATTCCAACGACTCCAAAACGATTTTTGCAGCCTGAGCCGTTCGTTAGCTCTGATCGGAATAAGGTTTTCTAACGCATCGGTCGTTAGGGTGCAGTTGTTTACGTAATGAGCATCACGTGGATATTTTTGATGTGTTGTGTGGCATAGTTTGGTCGCTAGATACCTACTGTTTCTTAGTTTCTCTCGCTCATTAAATATATCGTAATAACAGAAAGGTTGCGCTCATCTATTCAATTCAATTGATGGCTTGTTGGAGTTGCCCGAAGTATCTTCTTGTTTGTGTTAAATCATATCAATAAATTAAATGTTAATAAATTTTATTGTCAACTTCATACGGTCACTTGGTTTAAATGTCAGATTATGTACCTATTAATAATAATAATGTTTTTAACTGTTCCCGTGAAATTCTGTTCCAGAATTTGGTTTCTGAAGTGAATCTTTTGAGCAAGTTGGATCATCCCAATATTGTGAAGTATTACGACAGAATACTTCATAAAGAGACGACAACTTTGTACATCATCACTGAATGGTGTCAGGGAGGTGACTTGGCTAAACTTGTATCAAGTGCTAAAAGGTAGTCATGAATTTTGTTATTATTATTATTCGGAAATATTCCTACTTAGTTGATGCCTGATATGAACATGTCTTAAATGGCGCCCTTCTTTGGTACCTACCTACCTGTTGTTGTCATAACGTGACAAAATACTATGTTCTATTAAAAAATATCTTCACATTTCGTAATTGGCTTTTTTCAGTACGGGACAATTTCTAAAGGAGGACTTTATTTGGCGAGTCTTGTACCAAGTTTCGAAAGCCATCCAGGTTTGCCACACGACGTTATGCGAATTCACTGTACTCCACCGCGACATCAAACCGGCCAATGTCTTCCTCGACGGTCTCGGAAACGCCAAACTGGGGGATTTCGGACTCGCTCGAGTTGTCGACTCTGAGGAGGAAACCTTTCCTACTTTGGTCGGCACTCCGTACTACATGAGTCCTGTAAGATTTCGTCTTTACCATCTGGAATTCTAAAGAGCTCCTCGAATGATATTTTTTTAATTTTTTCCCCGTAAAGGTCTTCCTTTAAAAGTTACGGTGGTCAACATCGCATTGTCTCCATAATTTACTTATAGGGTCTTAGGAAAAGTGATATATTTGAAATCGTTCTAATTTCGGTTTCTAAACTCGGTTAAAAATCTAGTTGTGCCCGCAAGGTTTTCAGCCCGATCGCCCTAACTCGCGGGGAACTAGGGCTGAAAAGGTGCTAGGGGAGGTTTTATAAAAAAGGTTTCGGCTTTGGGGTCGAGTGGGTTGTCGTTTTCGAAGTATTTTTTGGACGTAGAATCCATTTTTGGAGGTCCCACATCTTCCCGAACACAGTGCAAAAGATAATTTTTTTTTTCTAAAATATTTTTTTAATGACAGAATTAGTCCACGGTAAATTAACCTATATCAAAGAATAATAACCCCTCGTGTAAAAAAATTGCAGCGTTTTTCTAAGCAGTTTCTCTCTCTTTTCCAGGAAGTAGTTCGGGGGAATCGGTATAACCGAAAATCGGATATTTGGGCACTTGGCTGTTTGGTTTATGAGCTCTGCGCCTTGTCCCCTCCGTTTGTTGGTTCAAGTTTGAAAGATCTTCAGTCCAACATCAAAAGTGGAAAGTGAGTATCTTCCTTTGCTTGGAATGTGGTTTTACGCGGCTCACTTGCCAGTCGAGGATGGAATGTTTAGTGAGCATATCAGGAGGAAAAGAAGTAAATCAAGAGAAAGTGCTCTGCGTTGCGTTTCTGAACACTAGTCTGAAACGCGAGGCAAAGCAGATACTCTTGATTTCTACTTTTGATTTATTATTCTTGGACTAATACGTCAAATATGTTCGTGTCAGATGTCAAAAATTCTGATCGGCCTCTATCTTCATTATCTTATTCTACATTATCCGTTTCTTGGCACGCACGTAGGTACATTCCAAAAACGAAATGTCCGAGCCTTTTCGGTCCGTAGTTTTTTTTTTTTTAATTTTGAAAATTGACGAAATATTTGGTTCACCATCTAGTTGTGCCCGCAAGGTCTTCAGCCCGATTGCTCCAACTCGTGGTGCTCTCTGGGGCTTTAAAGAGGTTACGGGTGGAGGGGGGGGGGGGGGGGGGGTTGAAGGTTTTCGGATATAGGGTCGAGTTAGGTATCTGAAAGTATTTTTGGACGTAGAATAAACTTTTGGGGGTTCCAGAACGATCCGATTCCACCGTGGGGATCTATGGTGCTTTTATGGGGCTACGCATGGGATTTTTGAAGGATCCGAGGAAGTCAAATACGGTGTCGTTTTCCGAGTAGTTTTGGACGCATCATTCATTTTTCGAGGTCTGTCCAAACATTGTACAGGAAAAATTTATTTTTTTTTTATTTTTTCAAAAATATTTTCTTAATTACCTACACAGAATTAATATTTGCACAATTTTTCTATATCAAAGAATAATAAACCCTTGTGTAAGGTTCGCAGCGTTTTATTATTCGGAATCGCTCAATAGCCAGATTTTGACTTTTATTTTTCCTTTCCCGGGTTGAGATTTATTTTCTGAGCGATATTTTTTCGCTCAGAAAATTAAACTCAACTTTTGATCGATTTTTTTTTTTTCGCTCATGATAAAACTCAACCAGTTTAAACTTCCTTATTTCGCTAACAATAATCAAATTTTACCATTAGGTACGTCGGAAAGCCCTTTCAATTTCCTTTCTCCCTTGTACTCAGGGCCGTAGCATTGGGCAGGCGGGGCAGTGCCCCAGGGCCCCCGAGGCTCTATCTATGACACTGCTTGTACTAAATTAAAATTTGCAGGCATGACATTAACGTGGAAATGAATTTGTTTGCCTAATACACAAATACTTAAATACAAAAATTATAAGATAATGTATATTATAAATTAATATGAACGTGTTGATCCCATTTTCAGTATTTTTTGGAAGAATTTTTGGAAGGATTGGATATCAATTTTTTAAATCAATAGGCACCTTCATTCTTTATTCTCCGAGTCTGTCCCCTTGTTCTTTCGAAAAATGTATACTATATTTAACCTATGTAAAATGTTTTCTTGTAACATGTTGAATTTTGACAGATATTCTCCTATACCTGAACACTACACGGAGAATTTGGTGAAGGTCATTTCTTTCATGCTAAGCGTCAAACACGAGTACCGTCCGACAATAGAGATGATCCTCCATCACCCGTTGGTCGTCCAGAATATCAAAAGCATTCAGAAACCTCAGAGGAAACATGGGGGGAAAAGCATCGAAAGTATTTGCGTGGATGCGCTGAAAAACCTCAGCATGGTGACGGAGCCGGAGGACGTGACGCAGAATTTGTTCAAAGGGAAATGGATGAGCCGGTTGGAGGCTTTGAGAGATAGAGAAGTGAAGCTTAAGGAGAAGGAAAACGGACTGGCTGCAAAGGAAAGAACGCTGAAGGTAGGACACTATACGTATTCCATTGTTGACTTGTGGGAAACATCATTTTGAAGAGGGCAAAACTTTTTTTTTTTTTGTAGGTGAAAGAGAGACATTTGGAGTTGAAAGAGAGGAAAACAGAAGACAGGCTGGCTTTGGCCGAAGTAATGATGAACCGCCGGAGAGACTCACGACTGGCCGCCATGATGAACAACAGCCGGGACACGGAATTCTCTGCCGACCCAGGCGACACCAGCGTCCTCCCCACGTCCACCAAACTCGACCTCAACTGCCTTCCTCCACCGAGGTTCTCCAGATCCAAGTCCGAACGGCGTACGAAGCGAGTCACTTTCACCAATGAGCGGCGCAAAGCGGTTCACTTGATGGCAGCTCGTGCGGAATCCTCTAGCGGCAAGTCTGGCAGCTCCGGCAATTCGGCCGTCAACGCCAACGCGCACCTTAGAAAATCCCGACCGTCCGAAAGCTCTAACGTCCTCCGGTCCTCAACGAATTTCGCAAGCTCCACCAACCTGTTCAAAATCCCCCCCAACCCGTCCACTTCTTCCAAATCCACTTTAAGCTCCCACTTTAACAAAGAAAACATTGACGTCTTTTCCCAAAATGAAGACGGTGCTATCAACAAGTCCCGGAAAAAGTCTAACAATACTTTGAAATTATTTACGTTCCTTTAGGTTGATGAATGCACCGTTTTGGTTCAGTATTGTTGCTCTTTTGATAGGGATAGAGGGGTAGACCTACCTATTTGACTTTTTTCAAATAATATATGTATTTTGATACTTCAGGTTCCTATCATGATTTTAACGTAGCAGGGCGATCTCCACTTCAGGGTTGAGCTGGCTGGCTGATTTGGCCGAGAAAAGGTTTAATTAAGGATTAAGAATAATAGTCCAGTCGATCCGTAGCGAAAATGATAGCGACGTGGAAAAAAAAATGGTATAGGGTAAACCAGGGATAGATGGACCAGCGGGAGAGATGGACCAGGGCGGCTGTTTCGAACTGGAGTCGCTAGAATGCGCTCTTCCGCTGTAGTTCCCTTAATGGCTGCCACTGTTGTGCAACAGAGAATTTCGGTCCGGTAGAGTTTCGTTTTTCTCTGGTATTTTCGTATATTTTGCCGACTTGGATGCTACAGCTAAGCAAAACTTTTTTTACTACATGAGATAATATCTCATGCATATTATGCATGTATAACTTTTGGTAACCACGATTTTCACCCGTTTTTCGCAATAAGAATCGTCAATGTTATGGTTACGTGTAGAATGCTGCTTTCATCTTGTTGATAGATCACCTTGATACGAAGTGGCGTCGTGGTCCATCTGTCCCTCCCGTTTGGGAGAGACGGACCACTAGTTCAGCGGGATAGATGGACCATGTCATTTGATTTTTTTAAGCATTTTCTTACTTAATGCAGCAAACAAGTTTCACTCATGTTTCACTCAAACTTTTGATTAAAAGCGGTTTTTTAATGCAGCAAAAAAGTTTCACTCATGTTAACCCCTGGTTCATCTATCCCATGTGCTGTTTTACTAAGTGGTCCATCTGTCCCATGCATCTGGGAGAGATGGACCACTTTTAAAATTTCAATTATTTAACAATTTCACAGTTAATCTAATGCAAAACAAGGTTTGAATATTTTTGCCGTAAAGAGGAATGGAAAACCAAAGTTGGGACACCTCAAACTAATTTTTTCCGTTTAATTTTGCTGAGTAACGGAATTTTGAAAAAAAGTGGTCCATCTATCCCTGATTTACCCTACCATAATAACCCTATCATCTACAATTTTCTTGCCATGCAGGCTGGGAATTAATACTTTTTTTTATTGTAGGTAAATGATAGGGACAACTTCAAAAAAAGTGTTAGATTTGCATAATATTTTAACAAAAAGGAAAGCAAAGAAAAATAGTCGGCTAGAATGCGATTTGGCACAAGTGGAAAAATGTGATTGGTTTTCAACGCGCTCTAGCTCCTGTTCTGCTGGGTTTACAATCAAAGTTGACCAATGAATTTTATAGGAAATTTAATGCACTATCACTTTTATACGAGTGACTTTTGCCGCAGGACACACAGGTTCGGAGTTATACGCAAAAACTGAAACATGTGCCGAAAGGTTACAAAAAAGCACATTTTCTTGTCCTGCAGGTCCCTACGTGATGGAAACCTTCGCCCAAACGTCACATATCTGATTTGATAGGAAATTTAATAAGCTTTCACGTGAAAACAAAACGGAATTTGAATCGGACCAATAGTTTCCGATCTACACTGTAGATTCTACAGCCAAAAATGTACCGATAAACGTGGTTTTTATTAAATTTTGGTGCGCTTTCGTATCACATGTTACAACCACAACAGCTATTCGCCCGCCATTCGTACAGTAGGCTAATTCCGACAAACGTTGCTTGCATATCCTATAGGAAATGTAACGCTCTACAACTTTCATCATGTAACATCTTACGATAGGACCTGCCGTTTTGAAGGTACAGCTGTTTGAAGTGCGAAAAGCGTTTTTTCGAAAAACGTGTAAAAAATAGTCCTTTTTCAAATCGCTCTAGCACCTGTACTAGTGGGTCTACAATCAAGTTTGACTAGTGACTTTTATAGAAATTAGGTTTGTTCCAGGTCTGACTGCGTCTGTCGACAGAACCCGACCGCACATACTCGAGCTATCGGTTTCGTCCAACTTACGATCGACGTGGAACAGCAGTAACTGCTTCTAAACTGCCCATGTCTCCGGCGATTTCTGTTAACATTCCGTCAAACCTGGAACAAACCTAATGTAATGCTTTCACTTTGATAATCGTGACTTTTGCCGTAGGACGCATAGTTTGGGGGTTGTAAGCAAGAAACTGTAAAAAGTTGAAACATTTTAGAGTTTTTGGCGAATACCTCAAAACGTATGACAGATACTTGTTGGATCTCTTCAGATTCGGATTCAGCACCCCAAAAAACATAGAATAAGACCAAAAAATCCAGCCATATACTTTTTCCACGTGCTGATACGCATTGACTGGACGCATTGAGTGCATGTTCAAATTTCTCGTCTTAATTCAAAGGTGAATCTACAAAAGGCAGCTTTTACGTATGATGGAGGCACACTTTTTTTTTTTACTTGTTAATAGAGAGTTCCTAAAGCCACTTTTTGCCTAACGGTGATGAGTTACGGTCGACGTAACTCGAGATTTCGCGCATGCGCAGAAATAACGGTGATAACTTACGTCCTTATGCCTAACGTCGAACGTTATTGCCGTAAAGTTACGGCAATAAGCTTATGGTCTTAAGGATATCGCCGTTAATTTTGAGCAATACAACGTAAATAGCGGCACTTTAAATTTAGCGTGACTTTTGATAAGACCGTATCTCTGTTACGGTCTTATGTGAAGTTAGCTTTTCTTTGATTCTCCCTAGACAAATCCCTTACGGCGATAAAAATTAACGGTCGACGTATCTCGGATGTTTCTTTAGGAACTCTCTATTAATTGCGTGCTCTTTGTCGTTCAAGTATCGTTCCGGTGGCATTCGGCTCAATATTTTTTGATTGTCTATGATTTTAAAATCTGGCTTGAACGGTCAATTTTTCGTTGATCTCGCCAAAAAACACAGGATTTAACAGATTTGAGAAATAATAGGAGGCGAAAATGTGCTTCCGGACGTTATTTTTCTTCTAAAAATAGCCATTTTCGTAACAATTAATTTTCCCACACCTACCATCCAATCAGCTTGAAATTTGTACCGGACCTATAACAATCATGCCTAAAAACTTTGTAAAAGTTTCGAGTTAATCGGATGAGCGGGAAGTGGTAGGGGAACTTTAGAGTGCCCCGGACATGGGTCCGATTCGCCAGATTTCATGATATCAACTATGGTGGCAATGCGGCACGGGTTAACGTCATCCTAGGCCAAAAATATTTCGTACACGTTAGTTTTGGTCCAAGAGGAAAAACATGAGAGGGTATGCGTTCAGAAAAATTGAAGTCGAAAAATAAGAGAGCCTACATACACGTATAGTATACGTGTTTTTCATTAGTAAATATAAAAAAATGCGTTAACTCGGTAATCGGATGCCGTTTTTGAGGCATTTCCTGAGCAGATACGACTGGGAAAATCGATAGAACCCCCCCCCCCCCCCCCCCAAACTGCTATAAACCAATTCAACTCAATTCGGTCAAAAATTGAGATATGGGATCTATTCAAAGGAAAATCTCTACCATCTGGCCTTCATCGTGCGTGTATGAAGTATCACCATTTCGTAGATCCACCCCAAGGTCAAACCCAGAGCATTTATGGTCCAAGTAAAATGTGCAATTTTAGAATCCTGTCCTTTTTTATGTACATAATTCACTTGTAGCTTGTTGCACTTTGATTTGGATACCTTCTCGTCCTTGAAAACGAATCCTTGCCATATTAGATGTAAGTGCTGAGATAATTCTAAATAATACGAATTGTACATTTTGAACGATTTTATTGATAAAAAGTATTTACCATGGTGGCTAAAGTGTTTATATAACAGCTTAAAAGAATTGTTAAATAGTACCTGATACTAAATATACAAGTAATAATTGCTATTGAGGGTTTAAAGTGATTTCAACTCAAGGCCATGAAGGTTGTTCGCCCGATGCGAGGATTCGGCCGTAAAGAGCACTCTTGTCTCTGAATCGGGTCATCCTGAGGGTCTCTTGGTCGTCGAGGTATTTTCCGACCATGAATCCGGCGAGGGGGATCAGCAGGGGGACGTACATTTTGAGAATTCGGGCAGACGGCATCCTGAAAACAAATGTGAAGTGTGTCTGAAATCATAATATAAGACATAAGGTGTGTGCATCCTTTTCATAAAAATCGATTTTTGGTATGGAACGCGCTTTTTCTCTGGATTTTCTATAGGTGAGCATGAATGAAAGATCAGACACGCAACGAGCGACTACGCAACAAGTTCAGCGCCGAACATTGATGGATTACTCCCTGGATCTGTACAGACGAGGTTTCTGTGATCCTATGACAAAGTATGTTTTCTTCACTCACCACAATTTCCATGCACAAATGACCTTTTTCGCCCCGCGCGGAACTGGTACCCAAAATTGTGATTGCGCGGAAAGGGTACTCACCCACCATGCACAGGACATGCAAAAAGTCAACTAAAAGTATTGGCATGTTAACAGTGGTTTAAAATGCCAATTTTTTGAAAAATCGAGCGGTTTTCTTTTCCCCATCCGACCATAAAATTCTGGATCAGTAAAGTCAGCTCCAGACCCCAAAAACTGATGAATTAAAATGAAACCACCGATTCAGATCTAACGTTAGGAAACTCCGCCAATCTGAAAGTACAAATGGAGTGGAAGCATCAAACGCTCATTTGATAAGGTAGGTGGTAAGGAGATACACATTCAGGGCTGGTTCACCATGGAGTAAAACTGAGATCAACACTAAATTTAAAGAGGTTGTTTTAGTTGTGCCTGCGCTTCAATCGCCGCTGTGCTACTGCCCATCTCATTCTGCATCGTCACCCGCAGGGAAACACGTTTGGGCACAAAGACCTCTGAAGGGGGCCTGGAGAGGAAAGACGATCGGCCACACGAAGAACGACCGGTCTGGCCACTGGGGCATTGCAATCCACTCCCTATGCGAACTACTCCAGCGATCGATTCACTTTTCGGGGGAAAACCAGGACAGACCTGGAAAGCTTGGAGGCCATTCTGGCTAGACATGGAACCACCTAGCCAACTTGGGATCAGCTCCGGAAAACTTGAGATCATCTTGGCAAGCCTTGGAAATACTTAGCTAGCTTGGGACCAGCTCTTCAAGCCATGAATAGCTCTGGAAAGGTTGGCACCATCTTAGCAAGCCTTGGGCAGCGCGGTGCCATCTTGGCAAGCCTTGGAAAAGGGTTGGTAAGTGATTCTCTGATGATAACAGTAATTTCGTGGCCAAACGTGACCCCACGTTCGCCATATTGGTTGCCAAACGTGTTGCATTTTTGTAGCCAAACGCGTGTTGCGTTTTCGCCCCTCAGTGGCCGGACGTGATAGCCCGTCACCAGCTCAGGAGTTGGACATTCGTTTCACCAAAAGTATCATTATACGTGCTATCTAAACGCAAAATTAGATGCTCTATAACTTCCATTGAATGAGTTATTACGTGGGAGTTACTATATTCGAACTGCTGACAATCAAATTTGAGGTTATCTTGACTTTTCGAAAAGTGGGGAAAAATCGACATTCTTTGACGGCTCGTCGGGCCCTTGCTGTGGGCTCAATTTTAACTTTAACGAAGCTCATTCGACGCACGATTTTGTGCTCTTTAATTTACTATAATATAGTATAATATACTTATAAGTATTATAATATAATCTATATCTATAAAAATGAATCAGTATTTTGTTGCTGATCGCATAACTTGAGAACGGCTGGACCGATTTGGCTAATTTTGGTCTTGAATTATTTGTGGAAGTTCAGAGAAGGTTTATATATAATATAATATAATATAATAATGGAAAACCGCTATATTCCGCCAAAAAGGGTTTGTTATTCATTGATATAAATTCTCCACAAATTGATTCGAGACCGAAATTCCTCTCAAATTAATTCGACGATTCAAATGACGGGAAATGTTAAAAATCCGTACACTGTTAAAATCTCTCCTGTTGAAACATTCAGTTGTATGGGATGGTGTGTGGGATGTATGGGACGTGTGGGATGTATGGGACGTATGGGATGGTGTATGGGATGTATGGGATGTGTGGGATGTGCCCGATGTATGGGATGTTCCCGATGTATGGGATGTTCCCGATGTATGGGATGTTCCCGATGTATGGGATGTGTGGGATGTATGGGATGATGTGTGGGGTGTATAGGATGATGTATGGGATGTGTGAAAGCTAT
Source organism: Pilophorus perplexus (assembly GCA_955831195.1). NCBI lineage: Eukaryota > Metazoa > Arthropoda > Insecta > Hemiptera > Miridae > Pilophorus > Pilophorus perplexus. The sequence continues at coordinate 26,243,062 of OY037009.1, read as the reverse complement.
GAAATAATGAATAATGAAATATGAAATAATATGAAGCTATGAAATAATGAATTTTCAAAATCTTTAGAAGTGCAGCGAAGCGCGCCAGGTCAGCTAGTACTAATATAATATTATTATTATTAGTATAATATAATATTATTATACAACATTTTTACCGATAACGCACCCTGTCAAAGTTATCCGTTAAAAACCAAAAAGCGTGCCGAAATTTCGTGGGGTTTTGGTTTTTTTTATGATGAGCGTCCCACATATTTTGTTGGGAAGCTTCGGATTCATGTTCAGCACCCGTTAAAAAAAAAAAATCACACGTTGCATCGAAAAATTACCTTGTGACTGGATTAAAACAGTACCTCGGACTTACTTATGCGTTTTGTTGGATCTTCTTCTGTTCTCGTTTCCACTGCCGAGTATGGGTGTAGTCGGCAAGGATGGCCGAAAACGAGGCGACGGGGAAGAACACGCTAGCACCGTATTTTGTCAGCAAACGCTTAACAGCCATCAACCTAGAAAATATAATATTCCTTTAATTACATACAGACAGCGCCATGGAGTCACATCCGATCAGCTACAACAAATAGAAAACATCTTGCACACTGCCAACATGAGACGTTCTTGTCTACTTGAAATTATGCGTCTCATGGAGCTGTAGGCCATAACTGTAGTCTAAAACAACACAGGAGAAAATCAATATAAGTAAACGTATGTTGTAAATTATTTGGTCCATGTAAAGTTCATTCGTCACCCCTTATCGGGATTGTTTTTCGATTCATGTGACGAGTCCAGACAGGATGTAGATCTTCGATATTGTTATGTTTTACTGGCAGCTCAAAGCTTCGAGGAATTACGAATCAAAATTTGATTAAATCGGTCGCCAAACCCAAAACTTCCATAAAGATGAAAGAATTTGCGAACTTAAGTAATACTAGTGTAAGTTGGATGGACACTTTAAGACGGAAAATACACACAGACCTATTCCAAACGGCTCGGACGGCGGGGCTACGGGATGGGTTATTGAAGGTTTTCAGACATCGGGTTGAGTTAGGTGTCGTTTTCGAAGTATTTAAGAGGTTCCAGAACGATCCGATTTCACCTCGAGATCTATGGGGCTAATAATGGGATTTTTGAGAAATTCCAGGAGGTCAAATTTGTCGTTTTCCGCGTAATTTTGGACGTAAAGTTCATTTTTTCGAGGTCCCACATCAGTTCAAACATTGTAAAGAAATTATTTTGTTTATTTTTTCAAAAGTATTTTCTTAATAACATAGAATTAATATTTTGACAATATTTCTATATGAAAGCTCGGCTACTTGAGCTGAATGGACTCGGTGGACTTCTGATTTGAACCCAATGGTGGTGAATATATTTAAAAATCTCAGAATGAAATTTTGAATAACTCGTTTCCCAAGAAACGCGAGGAACTGACTTGCGCTCGAATCATTAACTTTGGGGAAGCAAAACGTTTCTCCCCAATCGCGCCCAGGTCCTCATTCATCTGGATATCGTCATGAAAAACAACTCAATCATTGGAATTCGCTCCTTTAAAATTTGACATTCTAACAACAACAAAAAATGCTGCAAATTTTACATAAGGGTTTCTTATTCTTCTTTATTGGTTACCTTCTGCGAAAATTAATGCTGTGTCAATAAAAGTTTTTAAAGACCTTTTTTTTCAAAATTTTATTACTTGCAAAATATTGGACCTCCCGGGATCCTACAAAAATCCCATTTTTATCCCCATACAGGCCCGATAGATCCCCACAGTGAAATCGGATCGTTCCTATGGATAGGAACTGTTCTAAAGAGCGCTATGACCGGAGAGGCAGCAAAGGGCAGATGGTTATGTTTATGTCTGGAGCATGAAAAATGGTTATGTATGTGATTTTACATGTCTGGAGCATGAAAAAAACAATTCCCACCTCGGAGATGGGTTTTTTTCGTAGCTCTGCCGATTCCCAATTTGAACGGAAAACTCGTGACAATGTCATAGGCCCCGCAAAACATTTAGAGGTTACCATTAAAATTTAAATGCTCCCCCACCACCAGAAACGGCAGGGACTACATCGTCTAAAATCGTCTCTGCAAACATAATATTATCAGCTCACAATGCGTCCCTCGACAAAAATCCGACAAAAAAGACTTATTGCAGACTTCTTGCAGACTTCTTACACGCCTATAATGTATCCCATAACAATACACGAGAAAATATAAACCAAAAGCTGGCCTATTTGTAACAAAATTGAATACAATACTCACCAATGGCTTATATGATACAATTTAATCAAATTATGGCAATACACTTCAAACGAGGTTTCGGTTTCCACAATAATTTCGTTAGGTACGCTTTTTAGTGTAATCAGTGGACAAGTGTACGACCAACTTTCCTTCCTAAGCCTACTAATTTATTTACGGAATAACGCGACCAGAGAAATTATGGAATAATTTTTTTAAATTTTAAAGTCCTTTCATACTTAGATGCACCTACCTTCGGAAAAATACAGAAAACTACGGAGTTTTATCACCGTTATCGGAACAAAAATCACCTGATTGAATGCAAGGGGTGCAAATCGATTTTCGATTGCATCACCAACCGCTATTTTACCTCCGATTTTTCAATCGATCTTTTGTAATTGATTGTACCATTTTTTATCCCAAAATCCATTGTCTTTGCAAAATCGATTTACACGAATTGTAATAATATTACAATTTGTGTTATTTGATGTCGTCGTTGTTTTCTATTTTCTCCTTCTAGTGGGTTGGCTGTGTAAGTATACTTACAAGGAGGAAGATGTGACTAAATTAGGTCCGGACTGGGACCCCTGAAAGGGCGCGGCCATTGACTTAGGAAAAGGCGCAATCCGGGGAAAAATTTCAAAATATTGGACTTAGAAACTAATTTTAGCCCCTTTTGTTGATACTTCAAAATTCCTAGCAAAAACCAGTAAAACCCATCTTATAGGGAATATAATATATTATTATTTTTACACCAATATCCTTATACGTTTCAATAACATTAGGGCACCATTTCACAGTGACGTAGATGGACACCCTCATTTTAAAATTATGTCAGCCACAATTGATTGACGTATGTATCATCTGCGGACAATCACAGTGGGCGTCAAATAATTGTCAATGTTCAATTAACACTTTGGATATACTGCATTCGTGTTGGCGTAATAGTACGACCCACCTTAGGACTCAACATCATTACGACGACCAATAATTTGGGTGATTGTTCTCATAGCTTACGAAGTGTGTTTGTTCAGCCCACATTGGCTGAATGGTGTTAGGGCAATGTCATGAAACGTCCAACAGGTAATCGTCAACATTATTGCAACATGCTGGTCGAAGCACTGACACACCCCCATAGCTGGGCAGGTTGGCTCGTACCAGCCTTCCTGAAAAGGTGGTGCATTGGTTGTTCAGACACCACACACTCAACGACACCCCAAAACCATTACGACGTAATGTGTGCTGGTGATCCATGACACACATGGTATAATTTGTTGAAAACCCTTATGGCGGATGGTGTCCACCCCTAACCAATGAATGGGGGTCACCAATGCTTTGGGATGGCTAGGCGTGAGTAGTCATGGTGGGGAATCCTGACGAGCGGTAGAGAGGGTTTTTAACATTCCGTTTTTTGGTTTAAATAATTTTCTTATTATTGCAACGTTTTTTTTTTTTTTTTTTTTTTTTGTGTTTGGTGGGTATACGGCCGTTGAGGGCATCGGAAAACAACGCACACCAGGGCAATCCTTATCGAAACCATGTCCCACGAGGAAGGGGGGGGGGGGGGGGGGGTTTGAAGGAACACAGATCACGCATCGCTTGAGTGTTGAGTGTGCGTCATTGTATGTGTCTTCATAATTGCAGGTTTTTTTGTCAGAGCTCGTCGTGTTAGTTGTAGGGTGGGGAAGACAGTTGTACAACTACTCTCGTCCTCGAACCATGCCAACAAAACGTGAATATAGGCAAACTTCCATATTATGAACGTAAATGTACGTACGTGACGATAAACGGCGCTTACTAGTAAGTGTAGTACGAAATCTCCCAGTTATTGAATGAAGGTACCAAACTCCACTTCCACAAATGTAACAATTATTCCAAATAGAGCATTTTGTGCCCTGTAACTCGTGCAGGTCTACCCATCGTCTGAGGGTATATGGTTGCAAACGTTCCTTCACTGTCAAGGGATACGCCTTATCCCTGCGTAACACTAAGTAGGGGTTTTTTTTAGTGGGTGGGTGAGGGGGGGGGGGGGGCAACACCCTTACTTCCAAGCTAAAGCCACCCAACGACCTAGCTTGATCTTCAAGGGAGAGGCAATTTGCAATTTGGCCATGTCGACGACCAGCTATTGCAGTCTTGGACAACAAGAAACACATTGTCACCAAGCCTCGCGAGCTTTGCTGACCTTTTCCTACCTTGACACACTCTACCAGACTTATCGTAAGTGAAATCTTCGTCGGCTACATATAACGGTCGTCTGAAACCTGTTGGTGACAATTTTACAACATTAGCCCACATTGGGAGCACCAGGTCCAAGCTTTGGAGACCTTAGCTCTCCCCCCCCCCCCCCCCCCCCCCCCCCCCCCCCCACAACACTATCTATGCACCATTGTAGCTAACTGAGGATGCCTTTTTTAAAGGTTGTAGGCTACCATTCTCCTTCACACACTAGGAAAAAAACCCTTACGCAGCTTGAAAGGTTTGTTGAAGCATTTTGGCCCGTCTTTTATCACGATAACAGGATGTTACCACTCCTTGCGACGCCAGCAGACACCTTGTGAGCTATTTCCTAACCCTTTAAAATCCATCACCCACCTTCGAACCTGCTTTGCAAACATCGAACAAGTTTCTAAACCGTGGGTGGCAGGATTACTGCTTTTACTTGAGTACTCACTGTGCTTGAAATGTACATTCGAAAATCCGGTCGTACGGTATCCTCAACGACGCTTGATCTCACATATAACCACTGTCACTGCCTAATTGCGGTAAATGCTGTGTCCTCCCTGTGGCCATTTACGTACCACCTGAAATAGCATTTCAACCTCCATGGTACATAGCATGAGGTATTATCATAGGTTCCTCTCTCAGTCACATGTGCAGTAACCTGGAGGACATGACAGTATTTAAGACATCGTTATCATTCACTCATTGACTCCATAACTTCACTCAATATCGGGGCTATTTCATTATATTAATAGATAAACAAAGTAACTGTAATCAAATAACTGTTATTAATTAAATGGCATGTAGCGAAAAGGTCTGAAAGCAAATATGCTACGGCCAAATTGATGTAATTATGTTACTGGGGTTACTACACTTTTCCACCTTCAAGCATCTGGCCAATTAGATACTGTGATTGGCGCTTTACTGGCTGCCACCCACGGTTTAGAAACTTGTTCGATGTTTGCAAAGCAGGTTCGAAGGTGGGTGATGGATTTTAAAGGGTTAGGAAATAGCTCACAAGGTGTCTGCTGGCGTCGCAAGGAGTGGTAACATCCTGTTATCGTGATAAAAGACGGGCCAAAATGCTTCAACAAACCCTTTCAAGCTGCGTAAGGGTTTTTTTCCTAGTGTGTGAAGGAGAATGGTAGCCTACAACCTTTAAAAAAGGCATCCTCAGTTAGCTACAATGGTGCATAGATAGTGTTGTGGGGGGGGGGGGGGGGGGGGAGAGCTAAGGTCTCCAAAGCTTGGACCTGGTGCTCCCAATGTGGGCTAATGTTGTAAAATTGTCACCAACAGGTTTCAGACGACCGTTATATGTAGCCGACGAAGATTTCACTTACGATAAGTCTGGTAGAGTGTGTCAAGGTAGGAAAAGGTCAGCAAAGCTCGCGAGGCTTGGTGACAATGTGTTTCTTGTTGTCCAAGACTGCAATAGCTGGTCGTCGACATGGCCAAATTGCAAATTGCCTCTCCTTGAAGATCAAGCTAGGTCGTTGGGTGGCTTTAGCTTGGAAGTAAGGGTGTTGCCCCCCCCCCCCCCTCACCCACCCACTAAAAAAAACCCCTACTTAGTGTTACGCAGGGATAAGGCGTATCCCTTGACAGTGAAGGAACGTTTGCAACCATATACCCTCAGACGATGGGTAGACCTGCACGAGTTACAGGGCACAAAATGCTCTATTTGGAATAATTGTTACATTTGTGGAAGTGGAGTTTGGTACCTTCATTCAATAACTGGGAGATTTCGTACTACACTTACTAGTAAGCGCCGTTTATCGTCACGTACGTACATTTACGTTCATAATATGGAAGTTTGCCTATATTCACGTTTTGTTGGCATGGTTCGAGGACGAGAGTAGTTGTACAACTGTCTTCCCCACCCTACAACTAACACGACGAGCTCTGACAAAAACCTGCAATTATGAAGACACATACAATGACGCACACTCAACAAACACTCAAGCGATGCGTGATCTGTGTTCCTTCAAACCCCCCCCCCCCCCCCTTCCTCGTGGGACATGGTTTCGATAAGGATTGCCCTGGTGTGCGTTGTTTTCCGATGCCCTCAACGGCCGTATACCCACCAAACACAAAAAAAAAAAAAAAAAAAAAAAACGTTGCAATAATAAGAAAATTATTTAAACCAAAAAACGGAATGTTAAAAACCCTCTCTACCGCTCGTCAGGATTCCCCACCATGACTACTCACGCCTAGCCATCCCAAAGCATTGGTGACCCCCATTCATTGGTTAGGGGTGGACACCATCCGCCATAAGGGTTTTCAACAAATTATACCATGTGTGTCATGGATCACCAGCACACATTACGTCGTAATGGTTTTGGGGTGTCGTTGAGTGTGTGGTGTCTGAACAACCAATGCACCACCTTTTCAGGAAGGCTGGTACGAGCCAACCTGCCCAGCTATGGGGGTGTGTCAGTGCTTCGACCAGCATGTTGCAATAATGTTGACGATTACCTGTTGGACGTTTCATGACATTGCCCTAACACCATTCAGCCAATGTGGGCTGAACAAACACACTTCGTAAGCTATGAGAACAATCACCCAAATTATTGGTCGTCGTAATGATGTTGAGTCCTAAGGTGGGTCGTACTATTACGCCAACACGAATGCAGTATATCCAAAGTGTTAATTGAACATTGACAATTATTTGACGCCCACTGTGATTGTCCGCAGATGATACATACGTCAATCAATTGTGGCTGACATAATTTTAAAATGAGGGTGTCCATCTACGTCACTGTGAAATGGTGCCCTAATGTTATTGAAACGTATAAGGATAAATACGGCCGCATCATACTGGGGATGGTACCGGTGACATACTGGTTTGGGTGTATTATGACAACCAGTAGCTACATTACCAAGGGCAATTAAGACGGTATGTTTGTACATATTCGTATAAGGATAAATACATTTGAACGGATTATGGCGTCCGCACACGCAGGAGAGTGCCATCATTATGGGACCCACCGCATTATGGCTTCCACATACGGGTGTCACAAGCACCTTCAACGTTAACAGTGCCGTGATTAATTATAAAATCGATTAGGAGCAACATTGAGGATGCAGTAATGTACCAAAATGAACTCAAGTATATTGCACGTAGTTCCAGCAAATTCCGCAACTAGCGTGGCCTACGGAGGCAAATCAGTATATTCTGAAACGAAAAGTGGTTCAAATCCAAGTGCAGGTAGGTTCAAAGAAAAATGCAACTCTTCACATTACTCCCAGGATTTATAACGGACGAGGCACCTGGTGAAGGGGTTTGCGACCCTTTAGTGGACCATGGGTATTTAAATGAAACAATTTTTTTTGTATCATTGTGGGCGGAGAGGAATAATCACTAAGTAATTAAATTGCGCGGGCTACCAATTTGATTTGCAAGGCACGCCAACACCTTAAAATCCTTGAGGGTACGTTGCGGTTGAGGGAGTGTCATTTCGGTACTTGCACCTGGCTAAACAATTCCTTCGCCTCAATGACGAATGATTAAATTTATTTAAAAAAAAAAAAAAAAAAAATTAAGGGTGACTGTCATCCGCAAATATTGTCGGACTGTAAATTTTTCACTTTTTTTTAAAGGAGGGAAACCATGAGGAATGTTGGAGATTTCTTGTGTTGCTTACCATTGATTTAATGAATGTAACCAATGGTGGCCAATGGTTAGGGTGGTGGACAGAGGGTTAGGGACAGTGACAGATGGTTAAGGATTGTTAGAGATGGTTAGGTATGGTTAGGGATGGTTACCGATGGTTAGGGATGGTTATCAATGGTTAAGGATTGTTAGAGATGGTTAGGTATGGTTAGGTATGGTTAGGGATTGTTAGAGATGGTTAGGTATGGTTAGGTATGGTTATGGATGAGGACCAATGGTTAGCGATGGTTATAAATGGTTAGGGATGGTTTAATCCGCAGTTTTCTTACAGATAACACATCAAGGAGGACAGTAGGTACGGTAAAGGTTGTCATGGACCACATATGCCATTTTCACACAATTGGTGATTTGGTGACAACAATTGTGGAATTTTGTCGTGTTTTTCACCTTAGCTGAAGTCCTCCCTTGTGTTTGGAATATGGTACCATTGAATACAAATTATTTATTTTGCAACGTCCACATTTGGGGAAAATTTGGTTTTTGTGGCCAACATTCAACCCACGTTAATGGGGGTTTCTGGACCCAAAAAACCTCAGTACCACGCTATTTTGAACTTTAAAACCCGTTTTTTCGTCGAGTTCCCGTCTTCGGATTCAAACGAACCCGGTCCCATCTTGTTCGGCGTGGTCCAAACCCTGGGGAAACGCCTTCCGTCGTTTTTCCACATTCGATATCCTTAACGCCGTGTTGTACGCCCAAAAAGGCGTCGTTACGAGGGAATTTGGATTTTTATAACCATTTTTCGAGGCGTTCCCGTCCTCGGATGCGATCGAAACCAGTCCCATTGTGTTGAGGAGGTCGAAATCTATGGTAAAACGACTTTATTATTACCAAAAATGACCCCCACATAAGGGTTATTAGGGGTGCAGCAGGTATGCAGCCCCGTTTTGCAACTTTGAACCGGCTTTCGACCACGTTCCCGTTCTTGGATCGTCTTGAAATTGGTCCCATTCGATTCGGCGTGGCCGAAACCATGGGAAAAAACTTTCCTTTTTTCCAATGACGACCCCCTATAAGGTGTTTTTACGCAAAAACACCTTCGTAGGACGCAATTTTAAAATTTAAATCCATTTTTCAAGGGGTTCCCGTTCTCGGATCGTCTTGAAATTGGTCTCATTGTGTTCACGGGGTCGAAATACATGAGAAAAATGCTTTACTTTTCTCAAAAACGACCTCCTATAGGGGGGTAGCAGGTGGTAGCACCCTTGGTAGCAGGTGTTTTGGACTTTAAAGCCCTTTTTCGAAGGGTTCCCGTTCTCGGATCGTCTTGAAATTGGTCTCATTCGATTCGGCGTGATCGAAACCTTCGGAAAACGAGATTAGTTGCTTCAAAAACGGGCCCTTTAAGGGCTTTTTTGGGGAAGTAGCAGAAGTAGCAGGTCTGGTCAGAAAGTCTTCTAAGGTTACACACTACACTCGTTTATTATGTCATACGTATATATATTAAACGTCTTATATACATATATCTTACTCTCTCTCTAGCATCTCTCTATTTCTTTCTAAGCAAATTTATATATATATAAAGAAATATATATATATATATATATATATATATATATATATATATATATATATATAAGACGTTTAATATATATAGGTATGACATAATAAACGAGTGTAGTGTATAACCTTAGAAGACTTTCTGACCAGACCTGCTACTTCTGCTACTTCCACTAAAAAACCCTTAAAGCGGTCGTTTTTGATAAAACTAAACTCGTTTTCCCAAGGTTTGGACTCCGCCGAATCGAATGGGACCAATTTCAAGACGATCCGAGAACGGGAACCCTTCGAAAAAGGGCTTTAAAGTCCAAAACACCTGCTACCAAGGGTGCTACCACCTTACATCAGGTGCTACTTCCCCCTTCACCCTTATAGGGGGTCGTATTTGGACAAAAGGAAGGTGTTTTCCCATGGTTTGGACTCCGCCGAATCGAATGAGACCAATTTCAAGACGATCCGAGAACGGGAACCCCTCGAAAAATGGTTTTAAATTTTGAAATTGCGTCCTAAGATGGTGTTTTTGCCTAAAAACACCTTATAGGGTGTGGGTTTTTGGAAAAAAGGAAGGCGTTTTCCCATAGTTTGGACAACGCCGAATCCAATGGGACCAATTTCAAGACGATCCGAGAACGGGGACCTCGTCAAAAATGCTTGTTAAAATTAAAATTGCGTCCTACGAAGGTGTTTTTGCGTAAAACCACCTTATAGGGGGTCGTCTTTGGAAAAAAGGGAACGTGTTTTCCCATAGTTTGGACTCCGCCGAATCCAATGGCACCAATTTCAAGAGGACACGAGAACGGGGACCTCATCAAAAATGGTTTTTAATTTTTAAATTGCGTCCTACGACGGTGTTTTTGCCCTAAAACACCTTATAGGGGGTGGGTTTTTGGGAAAAAGGAAGGCGTTTTCTCATAGTTTGAAGGTCGCCGAATGCAATGGGACCAATTTCAAGACGATCCGAGAACGGAGACCTCATGACAAATGATTTCAAATTCTAAATTGCATCCTCCTAATGGCGTTTTACCGCCGAACACCCTTATACGGGGTCGATTCTGGAAAAATGGAAGGCGTTTTCCCCAAGGTTTGAATCACGCCGAACAAGATGAGACCAATTTCAAGAGGATCCGAGAACGGGGACCTCATAAAAAATGGCGTTTAATTTAAAAATTGCGTCCTAGGAAGGTGGTTTTACACTAAACACCTTATAGGGGGTGGGTTTTTGGAAAAAAGGAAGGCGTTTTCCCATAGTTTGAAGGTCGCCGAATCCAATGGGACCAATTTCAAAACGATCCGAGAACGGGGAGATCATGAAAAATGGGCTTTAAAGTGCAAAAACGCTGGTGCAGAGGTGATTCAGCCCTAAAAACCCTTATATGGGGGTATTTTTAAGGACAACTAAACACGTTTTCCCATAGATTTCGACAGTCTGAACACAATAGGACCCATATCAAGACGATCCGACCACGTGGAAGGGCATGAAAAATGGGTTCAAAGATCGACATTGCGTCCTGGTAATGCGTTTTTGTTAAAAAAAAAAAAACCCTTCAGGTGGTCGAAACAGGAAATAATAAACACGTTTTTTTCGGCGTGGTCGGACCGGTTTCGATCGAATCCGAGGACGGGAACGGCCTGAAAAGGGAACCGTCAACAACAAAAGCACTTACCAACATTTTGATGTCCCCCCCCCCCCCCCCCCCCTCACCACCTTTGTTGTACTGTCTTCACTCGCAACGTTAAATGTAATTGGTTTGAAATATTTCATTTTACAATATTTCTTTTTTTTTTTTTTTTTTTTTTCCTCGTCTTCGTTTTTCCACTGTCTTTGACTTGACACCCAGTCCTGGAACGGGTTTCCTTAAATTTTGCCAATCACATAACTGTTCCTAGAATGAGAGGAAATATTGGACAGACTGTAGGATTCGTGGTCATTCAGCCTTACGGTTCAACCGTGGTTAGCCCCAAATGTAGGTAAGTACCTATATGTCTCCCCACGTTAAGGGGGGTTTTTGAGTAAAGTTCATCTGAGTCCATCACATGAAGACTAGGTAGGTAGGTGGCGTACAATACGACCCCTGTGGAAAGTTCCAATTTTTTCCGTGTTGATTGATGACACTCTCTATGAGTGTCGTGTCAAAGAGGAAAAACTGGTAAGTACCTACCGGTTTTGACAAGAGTTTGTATTTATTTTATTTTATTTGTAGTTTAATTTTTTAAATTTCTTTTTTTTTTTGGTGTGTGACGATACACCGTAGGTACACCTACTCGAGAGTGTTCTTGGGAACAATAATTGAGGAACAGTAGTAACGTCAACACGAACTCGAAAATTACTAGTCCGAACACCCAGAGATTAAGTGAAGGCTTCCAGAAGCCGCGCCAAACTGATTGTATAGGAAGGGGCAACACCCCAAAAACGTAAACATGATTTTCCGGGCAACAATTAGTATGCAGGAATTAAATCAATAAATTTGTGCAAAGTGGGGACGGAAAAAAAAAAAAAAAAAAAAGAACGAAAGAAATTCCAAAATGACAAGCGTGAGTTTGGAGCGTCTATTGGAATCATGAAAAATGGGGTTTAGTGTTTATTTTATATCGTCAAATCACTTATGCGTTGATGTGGCGGCTCATTTTGGGTCGTCGAACAACGGCCGTCGTCCTCCACAGGTTGTGGACAATCTTTTTTTTTGTCTTTGTTATCCATTTTTTTTTCTTTTTCAATATTTACCCTCATTAATACATGTCGTAATTCTTTCATTTTGGAACCCTACTTGTTTCCCATTGACCCCTTGAACTCGCGTTTGGCTGGCCTTGGATAGGCCAGCCAGGGATTCAATCATGTCACCGTACCTGATTTTATTTATTTATTAATTTTTTTTTTTTTTTATTTTGTTTTTTTTTTTACTTTTTGGTCATTGATTAATTTTTGGTTTTTTTTTTTTTCTTTTATTTGCATTTTAATCTGTTCTCCTCCCCCTTAAAGCTTGTTTAAGTCTCCTTTACCTGTTATTTCTGATAACGTGGAGGGAAAAACTCACCCCTTAGAAGCTCCAAATCCTCGAAATGGTTGTTGACAACCAACTCACACTTTACCCTGACGTTGGGAGTGAACAAAATTACGTCGGCAAGTGAAATGAACATGCATTTATTTGTACTTGTACACCTTTTTTTTTTTTTTCTTTTACATAATTAACCAATGTTTAGGGACCAACAATGGAACACGCGTCTTGACGTTCATTACTCCTACTAGATACCTGTTATGTCAAGTCCGAGGAAGTTTTAACAATGTACCTACTTTTGAAAGGACAGTTCATCACGGACTGGCAAAATGAGGCAAGGAAAATCAAACATGGCGTTTCTTTTGCAGCTTATTATGGTTGTAGATAAAAACTTTTACTTTTTGCCAAGTCCGTCCGTTGAAGCGTTTCGGGAAATTGGACAAAAAGGCAGTACATTCCCGTCGTGTAGGGGTAGTCCTATGTACCACGTGTTCGTGAAAATAATGCAAAACTAATTTTTTGTCTTCATCAGTCCATTTCACTCTTTCAAATGTTTTTACTTTCCTCCCACTGTCATTCACTGGCCGATGAGTTTGTTGAAATTGTTTGGTTGAAGTTGATGGCGTTGTGCCAGCCTGGGGAGTATTCTGTATGACATCGTCGCCGCTGGATCCAGTTTCATTGACAAGAAGGCTGCGTGAGAGATCGTCTTCAACTTCCTCACTCACATTCATTGAGTCGTCGTTGTTCAAGTCCGCCAAGGTTTCGTCCATATCGATGTCTATTTCGTCTAAGGATTTCCCTGAAACCATTACACCGAGTTTAGGCAATTTGATCATTACGAGGTTTGTCAAAACATGGAGAGAAACCAACCACTCTCGTCGAATGAAAGATTATGTTAAACATTTTCATGATACCGTTGACTGAGTTCGTGACTACTGCATCCATTTGCATCAGTGTTAAAGTCAATTTCGAAGGAGCATCATTCATTGGTTTTTTTTTTTTTTTTTAATTTTTCCTTTTGTGACTGTATTGACTAACAGATTCCACCTAGTCAGCAAGATTAACTTTCAAACTTGACACGCGTGGTTGAGTTCATTAAGACATATGGAGCGGATATAGACACAACTCAATAATCGGTTCAAAAAAAAAAAAAAAAAAAAAAAAAAAAAAAAAATTATTTCAATTGTGAAAAGTCGTTGTGTTTGGTTACCTTTGTATTTCGAGGCCTCGCCGCGTTCTAGGGCCATCAAAAGCTTGCTGACTTTTGCAGTTTGAAAAACGTCGTCTGGAAGCCGGTAATGAGTGCGATGCGTAGCTGAAGTATGGCCTAAGAAGGAACTAATTTGTTCCAAATCTTCGTCGGTCATATGGAATACTTGACAAACAGTCGCTAAATGTTTGCGTAGACTTCTGCTCGTGATTGCGTCTGGTTGTTGTAGGGAAGCTCGCCGAGCGTGAGCAACCAAAGTTTTATAACCAGCGATCGGAAGGTTTGTGTTTGGTTTGGCAAAAAGGAATGGATTCTTTGATGAGACGAAATTAGAGCGATATTTGAGAAGAATGGCTATGTGTTGTTGAACGTCATCAGCAAATATCACGGGGGTATTTTTGCTCTTCCCTTGAATGACTACTCTCTTAAATTTACGGACAAGACACATTTCAGAAGGGGTGATGGTTTCAGCAAACTCTTCGTAGCTGTGGCGTTCAGTGGATTCTTGATAAAGTGCTAGAGGCATTCTACTCAACTCCCCAGCCCGCTTCCGACATAACAACATAACTCTGCAGTACACACTTTCCAATAAATTGACATAAGCAACCCCATCTGTGTTATCATACGTTAATGCTGCACACGAGTTTGCTGCCAAATCTACCAAGTAAATTCTGAATTTATGGAGGTCTTTAGCCAGTGGTACTATAGTCGTTTTATTCATTTTCGACGAATGAAGATCTTTGCCTGCCTTGTGAGACACATCTACCCGCCATTCACTGGAAATTAGAGATATTAACTGTTTGAAAGGGAAAGCTGCCTCATCGTAGGATGTTTTACTTTGACCTGTGCCTCTTCCATACAGTTGATTGCAAGCTATGAGAGCACAGTCTTTTAAAGAGCTCTGTATGTTCATTGCGAACGTGGGAGAAACGTACCTATCTGTCGTTGAATTGTATTTGGCTATCTGCTTGACACACTTTACAATGAGTGGATATTGATGTGGTCGTAAAACGTCTAGAAGGGATTTGACACTAGCATCTTGTTTTTTCATCTCATAAACCAATTTACCGAGCTCCCGCATTTTTCGTGATATGACATTAACTTGATGAGATTCTCTGTGCGTTTTAGCGTATCGTTGGCCAAATGCGCATATGAGAGGGTCAGTTTTGACTAACCCGCTCACGTCATCCGACCTCATTCTAGGGAACACCTCCTGGTGTAGGTACTCATTACCTTTAACTGATCCCAACAATAGATTGTGAGCCAAATTTTGATAATGTTTTACACTGTTCGGATTGTCAGCGCGAGCCGGACAAATTTTCGTGTGTCTCCAAAGCTGCTTCTTGACGAAAAAACCATAGCATGATGGGCATGGCAACCTTGCGGCAGTACTGCTAGAAATGGCTTCCTTGCGGACTGCCCTCACTTTGTGGGTTTGCCTGTACAATAAGAAGTTCCCTTTGTTTCTAATTATAGATAAAAGTCTTTTTCTCTGTACTGATTTCCGGTTGTATGAGAGTATTTTTTGAACTTCAAATTCTGCACCATGATTCCTGTATATGTGACGGGCAAACTGGCCTACCTCCGTTTCACAGTAGAAACAGTAAACTTTACTTCTCCTTGCCCTAGGTTGTAGTGAAGGGTTACCCTCCTCCCCTGAACTGTCCAAACCATATTCATTATTATCCGATCGCTGGTTATTATTGCTAAGGTTACTCACGAGAGAGCTGTCATTTGCCCGAGACGTACTCGCCTCTCCAGGTTCCAAAGCAGGTTCAAATGGTGAGAGAGCAACGTTGGGATCTTCTCTTGGAGCTGGTTCTTCGCAGGATTGTAGCAACACACCTTCATCACGACGTTGTTCGAAATATTCCAGGAACCGTTGCTGGGTGTCTGAGGATGAACTCGAATCCGCAACTGACGGACTGACGACAAATTCGCGTGTTCCGCTAGGGTTCTCCAACTGTGGTTCCGCTTCGACGTAGTCATTGTTCTGAATTCTTGGTAACTTTGGTGTATGTGGCGAAGAATCCACTGACGTGACATCTGACATTTCCACTGAAGTGTCACTAACGTACAGTTCAGACCCGGACAATGTGAAGTCTGGGTCTGACAGATCCTGAAGGTTGTCAGTCTCTGATTCCGACGAGGTGGAAGAAAGGACGATAACCCCTTTGGTCTCCATGATGTGGTGGTTTTCCTGTCAAACACAACAACAGGTGAATACCGTTAGTGACTATGAAAATGTTGATTGACATGTGTACAGGGTGACGTAACACAATTTTCATTGCTAACTGAATGCCATGTACTTCATTCACATGGGCCCCATAGTATCAGTGGGGCGTGTACTTATTGACACTATTCGTAGGTGTTGATTTTAGGTAATTGCACAACTCAACTTACCAAGGCGAAATCCAGTATACAGTGGGGGATCATGCGGCATGTGTCTTCCAATTTGTCCAAATCCACATCATTTTCGTTCAGCCGGGTCCCTGTATCGTCTTTGTTTTAAATTCCATCCGCCTCACGATGACAAGAACTTTATTTTCTGCAGGTACTGTTGTTACATCCAAATGCCTACAAAGATAGTAACAGATTAAAAAAACAATGTAAATCATACATGAAGTACCTCACGAGTGAGATGTAGGGGGAGAAGTAGAGATAAATGTCACTCAGACACACTCAGCCCCTTCCCCGTTCTAACAATCATCAGAACCATCTATGTTAATACCAAATTCTTACACCATTACTTAGGGTACTGGCAATTAACCCCCTTCTGGCGTCTGTACCCTATCCCTGCTTTGTACTGGACACCACGGCGCTGATGTGAATATTTCATGTCGTCCATTTCAAATGGCCATTAACACAACCACTAATGTTTCCAAACTCAAACCTATGATGTTGGGACACATGTAAGTACTTCTGTACATATCTTAGCCCTCCTCATGGTAGGTAAGTGGTTTATTAACGTTTCCAACGTCATTACATTGGGTCACATGGTCTATGAAATGTGGAATATTAAAGAACTCACATTTCCCGGAATGAGGCATACCTGTTGGGTTTCCCGATACACTTCAGCAACATATTCTGGTGTCAAGAACTTGTAAAAACTCATATTAATGTAAGAAAACAGCATTACTTACCACTCACTGACCAGGATCGCCGTGGGATGTCACTTTCAGTCACAGACAACCACTTTTTTCATAATTGAATGGACTTTTGGGTAATGATACACTTCACCATAACAACACCGTTTGTAACGCAGAATATCTTCGGATGCATTCAGATAACAAAAGTTTAAGAAAAACCGTGTTCGTTGTAGGGATGCGACCACCATTTTGATTTTTGCCATACTCAGTCTCGCCAACCTCACGAAACTGCAGTTATAGCGACCACAAAGGAATTGCTCACATTTACAGTCCATGACAAATTGAAAAATACCAATCGCGTTTGGCAGTTGTACTAAAATGGAGTTTAATTAACATGAGGTGTTACAAAATTTAATTGCCAGTCCGTCATGAAGTTTCCTTTAAAAAATTAGGTACATTGTAAAAACTTCCTCGAACTTGACATAACAGGTATCTAGTAGGAGTAATAACGTCAAGACGCGTGTTCCATTGTTGGTCCCTAACCATTGGTTAATTCTGTAAAACCAAAAACCAAAAAAAAAAAAAAAAAAAAAAAAAAAAAAAAATGTACAAGTACAAATAAATGCATGTTCATTTCACTTGCCGACGTAATTTTGTTCACTCCCAACGTCAGGGTAAAGTGTGAGTTGGTTGTCAACAACCATTTCGAGGATTTGGAGCTTCTAAGGGGTGAGTTTTTCCCTCCACGTTATCAGAAATAACAGGTAAAGGAGACTTAAACAAGCTTTAAGGGGGAGGAGAACAGATTAAAATGCAAATAAAAGAAAAAAAAAAAAACCAAAAATTAATCAATGACCAAAAAGTAAAAAAAAAAACAAAATAAAAAAAAAAAAAAATTAATAAATAAATAAAATCAGGTACGGTGACATGATTGAATCCCTGGCTGGCCTATCCAAGGCCAGCCAAACGCGAGTTCAAGGGGTCAATGGGAAACAAGTAGGGTTCCAAAATGAAAGAATTACGACATGTATTAATGAGGGTAAATATTGAAAAAGAAAAAAAAATGGATAACAAAGACAAAAAAAAAGATTGTCCACAACCTGTGGAGGACGACGGCCGTTGTTCGACGACCCAAAATGAGCCGCCACATCAACGCATAAGTGATTTGACGATATAAAATAAACACTAAACCCCATTTTTCATGATTCCAATAGACGCTCCAAACTCACGCTTGTCATTTTGGAATTTCTTTCGTTCTTTTTTTTTTTTTTTTTTTTCCGTCCCCACTTTGCACAAATTTATTGATTTAATTCCTGCATACTAATTGTTGCCCGGAAAATCATGTTTACGTTTTTGGGGTGTTGCCCCTTCCTATACAATCAGTTTGGCGCGGCTTCTGGAAGCCTTCACTTAATCTCTGGGTGTTCGGACTAGTAATTTTCGAGTTCGTGTTGACGTTACTACTGTTCCTCAATTATTGTTCCCAAGAACACTCTCGAGTAGGTGTACCTACGGTGTATCGTCACACACCAAAAAAAAAAAGAAATTTAAAAAATTAAACTACAAATAAAATAAAATAAATACAAACTCTTGTCAAAACCGGTAGGTACTTACCAGTTTTTCCTCTTTGACACGACACTCATAGAGAGTGTCATCAATCAACACGGAAAAAATTGGAACTTTCCACAGGGGTCGTATTGTACGCCACCTACCTACCTAGTCTTCATGTGATGGACTCAGATGAACTTTACTCAAAAACCCCCCTTAACGTGGGGAGACATATAGGTACTTACCTACATTTGGGGCTAACCACGGTTGAACCGTAAGGCTGAATGACCACGAATCCTACAGTCTGTCCAATATTTCCTCTCATTCTAGGAACAGTTATGTGATTGGCAAAATTTAAGGAAACCCGTTCCAGGACTGGGTGTCAAGTCAAAGACAGTGGAAAAACGAAGACGAGGAAAAAAAAAAAAAAAAAAAAAAGAAATATTGTAAAATGAAATATTTCAAACCAATTACATTTAACGTTGCGAGTGAAGACAGTACAACAAAGGTGGTGAGGGGGGGGGGGGGGGGGGGGACATCAAAATGTTGGTAAGTGCTTTTGTTGTTGACGGTTCCCTTTTCAGGCCGTTCCCGTCCTCGGATTCGATCGAAACCGGTCCGACCACGCCGAAAAAAACGTGTTTATTATTTCCTGTTTCGACCACCTGAAGGGTTTTTTTTTTTTTAACAAAAACGCATTACCAGGACGCAATGTCGATCTTTGAACCCATTTTTCATGCCCTTCCACGTGGTCGGATCGTCTTGATATGGGTCCTATTGTGTTCAGACTGTCGAAATCTATGGGAAAACGTGTTTAGTTGTCCTTAAAAATACCCCCATATAAGGGTTTTTAGGGCTGAATCACCTCTGCACCAGCGTTTTTGCACTTTAAAGCCCATTTTTCATGATCTCCCCGTTCTCGGATCGTTTTGAAATTGGTCCCATTGGATTCGGCGACCTTCAAACTATGGGAAAACGCCTTCCTTTTTTCCAAAAACCCACCCCCTATAAGGTGTTTAGTGTAAAACCACCTTCCTAGGACGCAATTTTTAAATTAAACGCCATTTTTTATGAGGTCCCCGTTCTCGGATCCTCTTGAAATTGGTCTCATCTTGTTCGGCGTGATTCAAACCTTGGGGAAAACGCCTTCCATTTTTCCAGAATCGACCCCGTATAAGGGTGTTCGGCGGTAAAACGCCATTAGGAGGATGCAATTTAGAATTTGAAATCATTTGTCATGAGGTCTCCGTTCTCGGATCGTCTTGAAATTGGTCCCATTGCATTCGGCGACCTTCAAACTATGAGAAAACGCCTTCCTTTTTCCCAAAAACCCACCCCCTATAAGGTGTTTTAGGGCAAAAACACCGTCGTAGGACGCAATTTAAAAATTAAAAACCATTTTTGATGAGGTCCCCGTTCTCGTGTCCTCTTGAAATTGGTGCCATTGGATTCGGCGGAGTCCAAACTATGGGAAAACACGTTCCCTTTTTTCCAAAGACGACCCCCTATAAGGTGGTTTTACGCAAAAACACCTTCGTAGGACGCAATTTTAATTTTAACAAGCATTTTTGACGAGGTCCCCGTTCTCGGATCGTCTTGAAATTGGTCCCATTGGATTCGGCGTTGTCCAAACTATGGGAAAACGCCTTCCTTTTTTCCAAAAACCCACACCCTATAAGGTGTTTTTAGGCAAAAACACCATCTTAGGACGCAATTTCAAAATTTAAAACCATTTTTCGAGGGGTTCCCGTTCTCGGATCGTCTTGAAATTGGTCTCATTCGATTCGGCGGAGTCCAAACCATGGGAAAACACCTTCCTTTTGTCCAAATACGACCCCCTATAAGGGTGAAGGGGGAAGTAGCACCTGATGTAAGGTGGTAGCACCCTTGGTAGCAGGTGTTTTGGACTTTAAAGCCCTTTTTCGAAGGGTTCCCGTTCTCGGATCGTCTTGAAATTGGTCCCATTCGATTCGGCGGAGTCCAAACCTTGGGAAAACGAGTTTAGTTTTATCAAAAACGACCGCTTTAAGGGTTTTTTAGTGGAAGTAGCAGAAGTAGCAGGTCTGGTCAGAAAGTCTTCTAAGGTTATACACTACACTCGTTTATTATGTCATACCTATATATATTAAACGTCTTATATATATATATATATATATATATATATATATATATATATATATATATATATATATATATATATATATATATATATATATATTCTTTATATATATATAAATTTGCTTAGAAAGAAATAGAGAGATGCTAGAGAGAGAGTAAGATATATGTATATAAGACGTTTAATATATATACGTATGACATAATAAACGAGTGTAGTGTGTAACCTTAGAAGACTTTCTGACCAGACCTGCTACTTCTGCTACTTCCCCAAAAAAGCCCTTAAAGGGCCCGTTTTTGAAGCAACTAATCTCGTTTTCCGAAGGTTTCGATCACGCCGAATCGAATGAGACCAATTTCAAGACGATCCGAGAACGGGAACCCTTCGAAAAAGGGCTTTAAAGTCCAAAACACCTGCTACCAAGGGTGCTACCACCTGCTACCCCCCTATAGGAGGTCGTTTTTGAGAAAAGTAAAGCATTTTTCTCATGTATTTCGACCCCGTGAACACAATGAGACCAATTTCAAGACGATCCGAGAACGGGAACCCCTTGAAAAATGGATTTAAATTTTAAAATTGCGTCCTACGAAGGTGTTTTTGCGTAAAAACACCTTATAGGGGGTCGTCATTGGAAAAAAGGAAAGTTTTTTCCCATGGTTTCGGCCACGCCGAATCGAATGGGACCAATTTCAAGACGATCCAAGAACGGGAACGTGGTCGAAAGCCGGTTCAAAGTTGCAAAACGGGGCTGCATACCTGCTGCACCCCTAATAACCCTTATGTGGGGGTCATTTTTGGTAATAATAAAGTCGTTTTACCATAGATTTCGACCTCCTCAACACAATGGGACTGGTTTCGATCGCATCCGAGGACGGGAACGCCTCGAAAAATGGTTATAAAAATCCAAATTCCCTCGTAACGACGCCTTTTTGGGCGTACAACACGGCGTTAAGGATATCGAATGTGGAAAAACGACGGAAGGCGTTTCCCCAGGGTTTGGACCACGCCGAACAAGATGGGACCGGGTTCGTTTGAATCCGAAGACGGGAACTCGACGAAAAAACGGGTTTTAAAGTTCAAAATAGCGTGGTACTGAGGTTTTTTGGGTCCAGAAACCCCCATTAACGTGGGTTGAATGTTGGCCACAAAAACCAAATTTTCCCCAAATGTGGACGTTGCAAAATAAATAATTTGTATTCAATGGTACCATATTCCAAACACAAGGGAGGACTTCAGCTAAGGTGAAAAACACGACAAAATTCCACAATTGTTGTCACCAAATCACCAATTGTGTGAAAATGGCATATGTGGTCCATGACAACCTTTACCGTACCTACTGTCCTCCTTGATGTGTTATCTGTAAGAAAACTGCGGATTAAACCATCCCTAACCATTTATAACCATCGCTAACCATTGGTCCTCATCCATAACCATACCTAACCATACCTAACCATCTCTAACAATCCCTAACCATACCTAACCATACCTAACCATCTCTAACAATCCTTAACCATTGATAACCATCCCTAACCATCGGTAACCATCCCTAACCATACCTAACCATCTCTAACAATCCTTAACCATCTGTCACTGTCCCTAACCCTCTGTCCACCACCCTAACCATTGGCCACCATTGGTTACATTCATTAAATCAATGGTAAGCAACACAAGAAATCTCCAACATTCCTCATGGTTTCCCTCCTTTAAAAAAAAGTGAAAAATTTACAGTCCGACAATATTTGCGGATGACAGTCACCCTTAATTTTTTTTTTTTTTTTTTTTAAATAAATTTAATCATTCGTCATTGAGGCGAAGGAATTGTTTAGCCAGGTGCAAGTACCGAAATGACACTCCCTCAACCGCAACGTACCCTCAAGGATTTTAAGGTGTTGGCGTGCCTTGCAAATCAAATTGGTAGCCCGCGCAATTTAATTACTTAGTGATTATTCCTCTCCGCCCACAATGATACAAAAAAAATTGTTTCATTTAAATACCCATGGTCCACTAAAGGGTCGCAAACCCCTTCACCAGGTGCCTCGTCCGTTATAAATCCTGGGAGTAATGTGAAGAGTTGCATTTTTCTTTGAACCTACCTGCACTTGGATTTGAACCACTTTTCGTTTCAGAATATACTGATTTGCCTCCGTAGGCCACGCTAGTTGCGGAATTTGCTGGAACTACGTGCAATATACTTGAGTTCATTTTGGTACATTACTGCATCCTCAATGTTGCTCCTAATCGATTTTATAATTAATCACGGCACTGTTAACGTTGAAGGTGCTTGTGACACCCGTATGTGGAAGCCATAATGCGGTGGGTCCCATAATGATGGCACTCTCCTGCGTGTGCGGACGCCATAATCCGTTCAAATGTATTTACTATAATAGATTTTCGCGTTACGATAATTCATTTTTGGCCAAGATGCCATGAGATGAAGAAATTTGTAAATGAAAATATTATTATATTTTACGTAATTCTATTATAATATATTATTAGTGGTTTAGATTATATTAAATATAATATAAATATAATGAATGATACGTAAAATTTTTACGTATCATTCATTGTATCATCATCATTGTTCATCTTATGGTATCTCGGCCAAGAATGCATCAGCATAACGCGAATATCAGTTTTACTACGTATTGGTGTACAAATAACGCAATGTTATAAAACAATTTGCCAGAAATGATAAGTTGTTTAATAGAAAAAGTAAAAAAAAAAAAAAAAGTTTAATGCATAAAATAAAGTTTCAAAAATATGGTACGTAATTTTACCACAAGAAATGTTTTACTGTTAAAAAATAAAGATAGACATTGCAATAGTTTTTTTTTCGTTTGTATAATTAGTGTACCTTGTAAATATTAATGAATAGAATTAAATCACAGATTTTTCAAAAATACCTATCAGATTTCTAAGCTTCCACAATGGTGGATTCAGCGTAAAAAGTTAAGACTTTTTCAAATTGTTGCGTATTCTTTAATCCTTAAAATGTTACTTTCACCATTTCATTTCAGCCCGAAACGCTCTCGGCGTCATTTTGGAACTCTTCCGAAATTGATTCGTAATCTTCAATCCTTAAAACCGTACCTTTCCTATTTCATCTTGCAGAGCAGAATTGGCGGGAAAATCGAAACACAATATGTAATGGAAAATGGGGCGAAAACGCAAAAACGCGCTTATAATTCAGAATCAATTGTCTAAATCGATACCTATCCGAAAAAAAAACTTGTTGTGTTGAGAAGTATTTTTCCATGCTGAATCCAAAGGAATCATATTTTGGAGCGATTCGACGTCTTCTTTGAGTTTAATATTCAAACATTAGTGCAATATCGTGAAATAATTGCAAACAAAATAGGTAATTTATTTGTTTGCCATCTTGCCAGAAATTGTAAGTTTGCTTCTTTTATGTAGGTACTAGTGATTGAAATTTCAAACATTGTTTACGAATCACTTAACGATTTAACTTAAATTCTAATTCGACATTGTTTCCACAGTGCCTTTCAACACCGTTTGTTTATCGAAAAAAATGACATCGCTAATTTTTTCAAGATAAATGGTTGCAGCAAACTATTGTTGAAGGTGTTTCTAGATAGGTAGAGCTTCTGTTAATCGTGGAAATTAAGGGGCATAAGGATGCGTAAAAACTGTTCAGTGAAATGAAAAAATGCACACTATACACTTCTTTTTGTTAAGTTCCAAACTTGAGAAAAATAATTATTCTGACTCGGCAAAATCACAAATTTTGAACTTTTACTATAGTATGTAAGCCCCCCCCCCCCCCCCCCCCAACCAAAAAATTCACTTGGACCATAGAAAAAAAACCATTGAAAATGAATTGATTTCTATTTTATAATATAAAAATGAAATATTATTTCATCAACATTTTTACAACTGTTGTAAAAATACACCCGTTGAGTAGTGCTCATGATTGATCAAAAATCTCAACGGTTTACCTACTCGTCACTTGGCCGTTTGGCATTGGCCTTGACAGCAAACAAACCACTTTCTTCTACCAACACCACTTCTACCAACACTTGGTCCAAATCTCTACTTTCGAAAATTCGACTTATGAGCGATTTTTTGCGTTTTCGCCCCAGTGTGCGCCGCGTTGTCGCCAAGAACCTAGAAGTACCTACCTATCTACCTTCAGCGCGGCGCACCATTGCCAAGTATTTATTTGAGATATTCACGAGTTTGGTTTTTATCTTATAAAAGTTGTTTTTATTATAACCGTTGGGTTGATGGTTTTCGAATTAAGGGCGCAGGTTAGTTTTTTCAAAGGGCGCAGGTTACTATTTTCCAAAGGGCGCACCGGCCAGACTAATCGTGTTAATTAGCTCTCTCAAAACATCTGAAATTTTGACAAAATACTCGGTTTACCATCTAGTTGTGCCCGCAAGGTTTTCAGCCCGATTGCCCAAGCCCGTGGGGTGCTAAGGGGCTACGAGAGGGGTTATTTGAAGGCTTTGGGCTATGGTATCGAGTAGGTGTCGTTTTCGAAGTATTTTTGGACGTAGAATCCATTTTTGGGGGTCCCGGAACGATCCGATTTCACTATGGGGATCGATAGGGCCTTTCATGGGCCTACAAATGTGATTTTTTTTAAGTATCCGGGAGGTCAAATACGCATTTTGTTTAAGAGTCAAATTTGTTTTTTGGTTGTATTTTCTGAGGAAAAAAAAAATTATTGAAATATATATATATATATATATATATATAATATAAAACATTTTCCCCAACATTTTTTAATTGACTGAATTAATTTTTGCACAAGTTAACCTATAACAGAGATTAATAAACCCTTATGTAAAATTTGCAGCGTTTTATTATTCACCTTTTTAAAGGTGAATAAGATAGGTAGTGATTAAAATCTTGTTATTTTAATGTAATAATATTCGGGTCAAATCTTCGGAGTCATCGTTTTCAAGACTCAATAATTGATGATGATAATTTCATATTATGATATTAATATAATAATAATCATTATATTAATATACTATATGAATTATATTACTTTGATATAATATATGAAAATAACAGGATTAAAGGTGAATATTATGAACTATTATGTACACAATGCGGAACGACATTGTTTCATGTACAATAAAGCATAGTATGTTTTAGTACGAGTACTAGACAATAATAATAATTAGGTAATTATTCTTATTTTTGGTATTATATTTAGGTTATTATTATTATTGATTTCGAAAATAACGTGCATCAAATATAAAAACAACCGAATTCTGGTATGTGAAATACCTAGTACTTTCCTTCCCATAAATTTACTAATGTTTTAATATAAACATAGTTATATTATAACATTTTTGTTTGAATATAATTTGACTAAACAATTATAAATGTTATATTATAACATTTTTGTTTGAATATAATTTGACTAAACAATTTTTGCTAAAACTCGATTATTTTATGCAATCGATTGTGAGCTTACGATTCTTCGCTACCGATTTTGCATCCTTATTGAATGCACTGTCACCAACAAAACAGACACGGTGATTAAATTACGGTTTTTCCTGGCGAATCTTTTAAAACATCATGATTTGAACGAATAAATTTGATGCGCATTGATGTGTGTACAATGATTATCATAATCAACTCCCTCATAATAAACTTTACTGCCATCATTCCCACCTTGGCCGGGAAACATGATGGGAAGGAGGGAAATCTCCCGCGCATTTTCCCTCCATCTTGGGTAACAGCGATTGTCAAGGCAGGTTAGCTTGTAATTTCTGACGATTTTTTGGTGGACCCTTCCGTTCTCTGTTACTCTGTGCCCCTTCCGCTAGTATTTTTCGCGTATCTGTGTGTATAAATTTGGTAAATTGTCGCGTCCGAGCCAATTGAGTGTTTTGGAGAGGCATTGGGCTTAAAATGGGGTTGTCTGACGAGGTGGAGAAGAAACTATCGAAGCACCACAATGAGATTTGCAAAGCTCTCAATTTGGACAAATCGTCTGCATCAGAAGCTTGGAGGAATTTGCTGCAAATCGCGGATTCGTACATTTTGGAAGGTGAGCCTCTGCATTGGTTGGGCTGCACTTTGTACATCGCTTGCAAGAGCTCGTTCACTCCCACCGTCAGCAAACCGAATGTAGTGGTTCAGGGGAATCTGGTCAGCTTGACTCGCCTTTTACGCATCATTGACCTCAGCCTGATCGACTTTTTCGTCAAAATGCGTAAATGCGCGTCGCTATTGCGTTTGTCCGAAGAGTTTAAAGATCATATGGACAAGCTGGAGAAGAATTTCAACGTCTCGATGGTGCTTTTCCGCAAGTTCCGCCCAATTTTTTCGGACATTTTCCGTATGGAGTCGGCTGAAGCGCAAAGACCCGCGCAGAAGACGAAAAAAACCAAAGCCCAACCACCGACGTGCTGGAGGGTGATGGACTTTGCGTGGACTTTGTTTATATGCGTCAAAGCCAACATCAACAACATCACTGATGATTTGGTCAATTCGTATCATTTGTTGCTGGCTTGTATTGATTATGTTTATGCGAACATTGTTGTGTCTGGACGGAGGGAGATGATAATGGAAGGCGTCATGTCAACACCGGAAAACATCACCTACTCGGAGCCGTCAGATCTGCCTTGCATTGTCGACTACTTGTGCGCTAAACACGATGGAATTCCTGTTGACGTCAAGTCAGTTAAAGAGTACTGTTTGAGAAAGTGGGTGAAAAAATGGTTCGACAGTCGAGTTCTCCGGGGAAACGTCGACATGTTAACAGACGTCATCGACGTGACGACGTTCGAGTTGAACATGCGAGCTTTGGGGAAGATCTACGAGGAGTTCACTTTGAGTTCTGGGGGAGTCGACGAGAGAGTGTTCCTGGGATATTCATCCAATATGTGCAACATCGGCAACTTTGGGGCGTACAGTAGCGGGCAGGAGATCGGCGAGCAGATCGAAGCGCGGAGAAAGCAAAACGCCCTGCAAGGACGTGGTGGTCCTCCGTTGACGCCTTTGAGCGGGAAAAGATACCTGAAACATCCTGACAGTCTTCCGATGACTGCTAACAGTTCGGCTTCTCTCCACGCCACGTTGATGTCACGTGATCCTGGCCCTACTGCTCTCACTAGGGAAGTTATCGAAATGTGCCCGACAACGCCCATTTTGGAGCAAACTGTAGATTCTTTGAGTGCATTGCTCAAAGAAGCTCTCTCGCAAACTATCAACACTGAGGAACGACCAGCGTTAAAAGAAGTCCGCATCATTACAGACCTCTCAGCTAAACTTTTTTACAAATTTCTCCACTCAATACTACCAGGGGAAACCAAAAAACCCGCTTTCGACGCGAATGTTATGTTAAACAATGAGGTCCTCATCAAAGCGTTGTTCTGCTGCGCCGCCGAAGTCATCCTGTACGCTTCGAAAATGCCCAAAAAATTCCCCTGGATATTGGAAACTGTCAACTTACCGTCATACTATTGTTACAAAGTGATTGAAGTCATCGTCACGTATGACGACTTGTTATCGAGGGACATGGTGAAGCACCTGAACGCCGTCGAAGAGTCTATTTTAGAGAGTTTGGCCTGGTCGGCTTCTAGCCCGTTGTGGAAAGCCATGGCGGACTCTGGACTGGCTGTACCGACGTGTGAAGATGTCGGGGGAGAAGGAGCCATTGAGGTGACAGAAGTGACACAAAAAGTGAGTTTACATTTTTACCATTAGGACGTTAGTGCTTTTGAAAGGAGTTTTCAACTTATATTTAACGTTTCTCGGTAGCCGTGTTTAGAAAATCTGTATAATGGGGCAAAAATCGTATGTTAACAAACGGTAGATCTTTTCCTGAATTTTCCAATAGGGCTCTTTCCAGGTTGTCCTTGTAACATGGACGCTGCACAGTCCTTGTACATGGACATTTACACTAGGGTTTATTATTCTTTGATATAAATTATCCAAAGATTAATTCTATATAAATTTTAAAAAATTATTCAATTATTTGAATGTTTTGTTTCTTGTAAAGCTTGTGAACGGAAGTGGGACCCCCCCCCCCCCCCCCCCCCAAAGTATTATTCGTCCATAATTACTCCTCCCGATGAAATCCGTTGGTTCTGTGACCCCCAAAAATGGACTCTACGACCAAACATACTTCGAAATCAGTACTCGATTCATATCCGAAAATCATCAAAAACCCCACCTTTAGGCCCTTTTTAGCCCCATGGGTTTGAGCGGGCTGAAAGCCTTACGGGCACAACTAGATGGTAAACCGAGTATGTAGTCAAAATTACAGATTAAAAAAAAATTCTAATGCCCAAGATGGCTCGGACGTGGGGGCTACGGGGTGGGTTATTGAAGGTTTCCAGACATCGGGTCGAGTTAGGTGTCGTTTTCGAAACATTTTTGGACGTATTTATGGGGGTCCCAGAACGATCCGATTTCACCGCGAGACCTATCGACCTAATAATGGAATTTTTAATCCCATAAACCGTTGTGTAAAATGTGCAGCGTTTTTTTTTGCTCAGTACCTACTGGATTACTGGACGAACGAACCATAATGTACGAAGTACCGTTTGGGATTGGAAAATCGTCCATTTAAGCTCAAATTTAAAATTGATGGACAAGCTAGAATCCGACTAAAATCAAACCTCCACTGCCCAAGCACAATATTTAAAAAAATTCCCCATACTGAACTCACAAAGCAGGAGTTAGAATGTAATATCCCTAGTTTCGGAGGATTAGATAGGTACCCATAATATGTTAACATCCAAAGTATATTGTGTATCCTCAAATTAGACTTTTCGATTTCAGATTAGTGGAGTCGACCGACTTGCCGAATTGGCCAGCCAGAGCAGCGTCCTGATGAATTCGCCGGGAGCGCCGCTAGCAGACAAATTCATGTCGCCCATAAAAGGAAAAAGGCCGCTTCCGCCTGACGCCAACGGCCCGCCCTCTAAGACCATCGCCATCACCAAGCCGGACGGATCCAAACAAGCTGAACCCAGCGACAGTCAGGTTGCCCAACCTACCAAAGAAAACAAGAAGCCTAAACGTACCGGGTCGACTTCGCTTTTCTTCAGGAAATTCTACTATTTGGCTGTAGTGCGGTTGTTGGACATGTGCGACCAACTGGGCCTGTCTGACATCGATTTACGGAGAAAAATTTGGACCTGCTTCGAGCTGACTATTGTCAACCATGTTGGCCTCATGTGGAACCGACACCTCGATCAGCTGTTGATGTGTTCAATCTACGTGATATGCAAAGTCGTCGGACGCGACCCTTCTTTCATGCT
Organism: Pilophorus perplexus; assembly: GCA_955831195.1. Classification (NCBI taxonomy): domain Eukaryota; kingdom Metazoa; phylum Arthropoda; class Insecta; order Hemiptera; family Miridae; genus Pilophorus; species Pilophorus perplexus. Next base: position 26,213,221 of record OY037009.1, on the reverse strand, counting down.
TATGATGAAATGCTACAGGAACCAACCGCAGGCTCAAAGCCACGTGTACAGGCAGGTGCTCATCAGCCCGGACAAGAGCTTGGACGACATAAAGAAAGATCTCGGCAAAGAGGTGACTATCGAGGAAGAACGCGGCGACATTATCCGTTTCTACAACGAAGTGTTCATCCAAAAAGTCAAAGAACTTACGAGAAAATTCCGCACCAACGTGGACAACGACAGACTCGTCCTGTCCCCAATTCTAGTCGGGAAATGCACTCCGGTCAACGGGCCTCGCCGGGTCTCGGAAAAGCATCCGCTCTACCTCCGAGCTCTTCTACCCCGGTCACCTGGCTCTGGCACCCCCATGCACTACCATTTCAGTCGCAGCCCCGCTAAAGATCTCCACGCTATCAACAACATGGTCTGCAAAGCCGAACCCAAAATCCTCAGAGAGAAACTCAAAGTGAGAGAAGACTCTGCCTCTGACCACCCGACGAATTCCATCTCCAAAAAAGTCAAAGACATTTACGCCGACCGAATCTCTCTCGAACAGCAAGATCTGGAAAAGCAAAAGTAAACTTCATTGTGATCAAATCGCCAAATCTGTCGCTGTGCGAAATGTTGAGTTTTCAACTATCTCACCGACAGTACCCTGCCTAGTTGACCATTCAATCATTGTAAATTGTCCCCACTCATTTGATCACTTTTATGCCCAGTGTATCGTTGCATTTGAATTTCCTACTCAAATTCATTATTGATCTTATTTATCACTAAACGAAATTTTATTTATTATCTATCGCGAAGTTGAATGTATTGAACTTAGTTTGAAGGCACATTTTTTAGGGACTTGGGTTTGTGTGGTAGTTGTTTTTCAATTTTGAAAAATTATTTTAATGTAATTTTTCTCTTATACCTTGCATAAAAGGTTTCATCTCGTTTTGTAGTTGTTAATTTTCTTTGTTATTTCAGGTTTATATGAAATTATTTTCATCTCGTCTGTTTTATATTCCATTTTATTAGCATTAACTTTTTTGTGTGTACTAACGAATTTTTACCGCTAGTGGTTTTGTGCAATCTTGCAGAAGAGAAGAACACAAAATCCAGTTTCTCGCCTGCAAAATGTCATGTGCGTGTAGAGAGTTTATTTTAATTTTAATGGAAAGACTTATTTAAATGATTAAATATATAAAATACACGTTTGCGTTTTGTTGTATTCCAATTGGAAGGGGTGGTAGTCATTAGGCCCTAATGATTAGGGTGAGATATTGGTGAATAATCCGTCCAGTCAATCCGTAGTGAAAATTACGGCGACGTGGAAAAAAAATTTTGGTTGGATTTGTTGGTCTTATTCTATGGTTCTTGGGGTGCTGATCCGAGTCTGAACAAATACCTGTTAAGCGTTTTGAGGTACATATTCGCAAAAAAGTGAAAAAAAAAAGTTTTTTAATAATTGAAAAGTTTTAATAATAAAAAAATAATAATTAGAAACAATTATTGGTTCTATAGTTTCCGAGCTACTTATAGCCAAAAATTTACCGACAAACGTAGTTTTCGTATGCTTTGGTGCGTTCAAGTATCACATGCAGTTACAACTCGGCCCGCCATTCGTACGGTAGGCACTTTTCGACAAACCTTGGGTGCTTACACTATAGAAAATTTAACCCTCTATAACTTTCATTCTGTAATATTTTTCGATAGGACCGGCTGTTTGAAGTGGGAAAAAGTGACTTTTCGAAAAACTCAAAAAATTGCCCTATTTCAAATCGCTCTCGCTCCTAAACTATTGGGTCTACAATCAACTATGAATAGGTAGAGCATTTTATATGAAATGTAATGCCCTTTCAATTTGATAACAGTGACTTTTGCCTTAGGACGCATAGTTATACGCAAAAAAAGTGAAAACAGTCCTCATACGCATTGACTGGCCTAATAATGGTTACCTGTAGTCAAATTTGGTGGGCCCTTTGTTGAAAATTCAACCCCACAGGATAATATCCTGTGCGATATTATATATTATTAGCGTAAAATTTCCTAAAACGGTAAAGTAAGGTGGGAGAAGTGCTTGGGACGGTTTGGAACTTCAACAAAAGCTCAAAAATTAGCTGTTGACGTTACGACAATTTTTATTTTTGCCCAGGATAGGTACCTCTGAACCTTTGTTTTTTGATGTACGATTGCTTTTCCTTAGCCTCGAAAATTGTGAGAATTAAGACCGAAATACTGTCCAAGTCCGACTTATGCACTTGCCCCTCTGAACTGGTGGGTTAAGTGGGTAACTGGCCTTATAGTTCAATCTTGGGGGACAGCTTCGTCTGTTTACAAATCAGTCGGAGCGCTGATCAGCCTGGTTCAAATACGGGGACGAACACCAATGTTTGACCAAAAGTCAATCACGTGTTGTAATACCTGTCTTGTCGGCAGACAATTCACCTCTGAACTCAAGTTTATGTGAATCCTTTCCCTGGAGCAAGATTTTCTAAAGCGTTTTCAAGTACAAGTGCGGGGTCGGCTCCTGCCCCATTTGTGAGAACCGAAAATGGTTAAACACAAAAAATCCCACTTTTTTTACTTTAAGTTCAATCTTTGGAACGCTTATTTTGGTTTCACCGGGGCAAGAGCAAAAAAGGAAATCTCTCAATGATCCATTGGCGATTTGAAAATTCAAAATCGGACAAAAACTAGGTACTTGGAGAATGGGTGCGAAAATTGAAAAAACACCAATAACTTTAATAAATCCGTTCTAAACATTAAACTAAACTAAGATTAAACACGGTAAAATAAGTTAAATTCAGGCATTACATGAGGTACCTATCAATCACAAACTTGATTATCACCCTGCACATGCCGCTTTTTGAAAAACCAATGTGGTAAGTGTGTGGTAGGGCCCAACTCAATGAAAGAAAAAGATAACACTGAATTTAAATTATAGGAGTGAAGGACAACTAGGTACTGCTCTTATAAACAAGCTGTAAAACACCTGAAAACACTGATTCGAAGGATGGAACATGATAAAACGGCGCACTGAAGGCAGGTGAGCGAAATTGTCCAATGACTTCATTACATACCAGCCAGGTTACCATTTGCGTTGACACCATCAGGCAGATAATGTCAGGTATACCTGACAGTACGTATACTCTACGTATACTCTGTGTATACTCTATACATAGAGTTTCAAACGTATCCACCGATTGCAACCCGTGGAAATGTTGAGTGGTTTTTACATCACACTTACGCACTTGTCCCGTTTTTCCACTTTCCCCGCCTTACACCTTTCTTAAAATGGTTTTGAAGAATTGTTGGTCAACCATTTTTGTATCAAAATTACCTACCGTGTACCGATTCTATATCTGAATCATGCATCAAGTCCATGAGATTTCGGTGAGGGTGATCACAGAGAGCGTTTTGCGTTCGAAAGCGCTGCCTAATATGAGCCAGGGGGTGGCCATATGGATCTAATTTTCTTACTACTGATACGAAAATTCTGATCGACCTCAAACGTTGGCGCTATAGCTTCATGACGTCAGAGACGTTTAGGGCAGTAGGAATTTTCAAAAATCTGAAACGTTGACAAAATACTCGGTATACCATCTAGCTGTGCCCGCAAGGTTTTCACCCCGATTGGCCAAACCCGTAGGGCGCTATGGGGCTATAAAGGGACTACGGGCGGGGTTTACCAGGTTTTCGGTTATGATGTCGAGTGGGGTGTCGTTTTTGAAGCATTTTTGGACGTAGAATCCATTTGCGGGGGTCCCAGAACGATCCAATTTCACTGTGGGGATATATAGGTCTTTCATGGGGCTACTCGAAAGACCCCGAAAATCTCATTTTTACCCCCATGAAAGCCCTATCGAGGAGGTCAAATAAGGTGTCGTTTTCCGAGTAATTTTGGGCACCTAATCCGTTTTCGTGGTACCGCATCTGTCCAAACATTGTACAGATTCTTTTTTTAGAAAAATATTTTCTGATGGACACAGAATTAATTTTTGCTCAATTATTTAGTTAATTATTAACCTAAATCAAAGAATAATAAACCCTTGAATAAAATTTGCAGCGTTTTTTAATGTCTGATCACGTTCACCCTCAAATAAGTTACTTACGGCAAAATATCTCCGTTTTTAAACTCATCTCTATGAATGAGCTCACAAAAAGGCCAATTTCAAATAAAGAGCGGCAAATCAAAGGAGCCTTAAAATTCCTTAGGGCGCTAATGTGCCTTTATCAAAAACAATCTAAAACGTTTTCAAGTGATGCAATTTAAACTGCCTGAAACATTGTACAAATTGTGCACCCTACGATTAAAAAATTCAGTCGAAAAATCTTGACCTACTTTACAATTAGCTGTTGACCTTTCAAGAGAACGACGTCACTGACCCCCCCCCCCCCCACCCCCTCCTCATTCCGTGCTATCACGAGTTATGCACTTCCCCGTGTCGTAAAATGGTCGAGTTTTTCTAGAAGGTCGACGTTACAGTTTTATTTCTGACATTCCCAGGAGAACAGTTGACGAAACCTCCTCCTCGCTGCAGTTATGGCATTTCTGGCTCTGGCGATCCTCATTTTCAAGGTCCTCCTACTTTTTTGACCTGCTCACTCGGGGAGTTTTATTTACGACCGAGGCCCAACCCCCCCGAGTTGTTCGACAAGTTTATTTGAGAAAATTTTAGTTTAACGATGGAGATTGCACGGCTGGTGTCCGACGCACTCAGTGTCCTCACTATTTCAATGTGTTTATTCCTCAAAGTCCCGCAAATCATGAGCATAATTCAAAGGAAATCCGCCCAAGGGATGAACATAATCAGTTTGATTATGGAATTAGCCAGGTACTATTCTATAAGATTTTATTTTTTCAAGACTCGTAAATAATTTACCTACTAATTATTAGTTCTTAATTACTGCTGTTTCTGTTAATCCGTTGAAATAGTTTGTGCCACCAGTAAACAGTAGATTTTGGATAATTTAGACATTTAAAATTTGTAGTTGCTGTAGCATATTTGATACGTAGTGTAGATAGTCAAAACAAATCATCGATGTTCACACAACCTCGACTGCATGAGCACACCATCCACCCAATTATAAGTCACATGCGGGCCTTAAAAAACAATAAAATGCCATAATTTTGTATGCCAGATAAGGAGGTTTCCAAGTCAGAACACGCTCAAGTTGTAGGTTTAAACAACCCACATTAATAAATCATTTGAAGTTATAAATTTATTTTTCCTGTACCCTCGCCATTCATATTCAAACCCATAATATGATTATATAATAATAATAAACATGTTTATTATTCTTAGAATAATCTATTATATTAAATACACCTATGTAATCGCGACGGAGGTTGACATTTGGATCAAAGTTAGTCCGACATTGTCTAGATTCCAAATACGAAATGTCGTCCTTCGTCCGAGCCGTTTGGGGCAGTAGGAATTTTTCTAAAAATCTGATATTTTGAGAAAATACTCGGTTTATCGTCTAGTTGGGCCTGCAAGGTTTTCAGCCCGATAGACCGAACCCGTGGGGCTAAAAAGGAGCTGCGGGAAAGGTTTTTTTAAGGGTTTCGCCTACGGGATCGAGTTAGGCCTCGTTTTCGAAGTATTTTGGACATGGAATCCCGTTTTGGGGGTCCCAGAACGATCCGATTTCACTTTGGGGATCTATAGGGCTTTCAAGGGGCTACAAATGGGATTTTTGAGGGATCCCAGGAGGTCAAATGTGTCGTTTTCTAAGTAATTTTGGACGCATAATAATTAGAATTATTCCTTTTTCGAGGTCCCACATCAGTCCAAACATAGTATAGAAATTGTTTTTCTAAATTTTTTCAGAAATATTTTCTTATTGACCCAGAATTAATTTTTGCACAACGTACCAAGGTAGGTATTTCAAACGGTGATAAACCCTTGTGAAAATTTGCAGCATTTTCCTGATTAGGAAAAAAAAAAAACCATTTTAAACGCAATCGATTTTAAAATGAGAGTATCCGCGCTTCATACCGATCGATCTGTAGGTGCGATACATCAATGCCGTGGATGCCTTGTCAACAGTGCTTAGTTTTTCTAATGACTTACCTACAGTGAACAATTTTCACCCAGACTGCTCTGCTGATCAATACGCAGCATTTCCAAGAAAGAGAGAGAGAAAACGCTGCAAATTTTACACTAGGGTTTATTATTCTTTGATTTAAATGATCCAAAGATTAATTCTATATCAACAAAAAAAGAAGTGAATTCAATTATTTAAAAGTTTTCTTCTTGTAAAGTTTGTGGACGGATGTGGGCCCCCAAAAAATGGATTATGCGTCCAAAATTATTCGGAAAAGGACACCTTATTCGACTTCCTTTCATCCTTCAAAAGCGCCATTGGATTCTATTTTAGCCAAAATTTTAGCGCCAAATGGATGCTACGTCCAAAAATACTTCGAAAAAGACACCCCACTCAATTTCATAGCAGAAACTCATCAAAAACCCCTCCTGTAGCTCCTTTTCAGCCCCATAGCGCCCCACAGGTTCGGGCTATCGCGCTGAAAACCTTGCGGGCACAAGTAGATAACTCGGTAAACCGAGTACTTTACCAAAATATCAGATTTAAAAAATGTCCTACTGCCCAAAACGGCTCGGACGGCTGACGGGCATTTCGTTTTTGGAATCTAGACATCTTGAAAAACACACACTTTAATTGCATACGTACCAAATAATCCAATTTATGGTAATCAAATTTGTGGTATCGCAATATACCCTGGGTCGGATTATGTTTGAATAGCGAGAGCGTTTATATTAAACTTCAAGTCAAAGGGAGATTCATCGCCCGCCATGGGATTTGAACCCATGACCTCTGGATCGGCAGACAGGTAACAGTCCCCCACGCTGCAACTGCGCTACAGGAGGCACCTAGACATCTTGAAACGTAGGTATAATGACAAATTTTGTGGCCGAACAAAATTGTGGACCTACGTCGCGATTACAAAGGTGTATTATCCCAAGAATAATAAACCAAAACTGCCCAATATATCGAAAAAATTATATAATAATATAATCAGATTCCTACAATAAATAATCGTTTCCTCCTAACCCATTTTTTTTAAACGCATTTTTATAGCCGTAGAACTGCTCTAAGCCTCTGCTCTAAGTCTGCAGCTAGTCCACATATGGACTATTATAGTCCTGATGTTATCCCCTAAAAATACAGCATTTCGAATTCTTAGGGGTCAGGAATCAGTACATCGGAGCTAAAGGTGCACACACTTTTATTAGGCATCATTTCGGGAATATTGTGGGGTGACATAACATTGTTCGGTTGGGGGATAAAGCGTTCTTATTCAGTAATAATTACTGAATTAATTATAACTGAGGTAATTATTACCAGCTTTACAAGCAGTGTCAGAAATGTGTGAAGTCATAATTGCAGCTCTACTACTACTATATAATATACCGATAATAGGGTGCGGGAAAGTCATAGGTAACAAGGCAAGAAACTGACAATCTTCATAATTTAATTTTTAACATTAAAAATTGATAATTTTGTACCCCTTGTTTTGCCAAAGGAAAGACTTGGTGAGGGGGGGATACATAATTCAGATATATTAATACGTGAATCAAACTAAAACAATCACATGCGGCAATATGATGTTCCCAGGAAGAGACTATTATTTTAAAGTTGAAATGTTGGACAAGCCTGTCTCCTCCAATACGTATCAATAATCACAAACATTCTCCATCTTTGAGCAAAATCAGATCTGACTTTGCATCTATGCATTATTGTTTGAGACACAAATGAATATTGAAACTATTCAAGCGGTAGGACACATACAAAAACATCATAGTTATGTCTCAACCTCATGTAAATCTCCTTGAACCTGCAATAGTGCTGTTTCTTATGTTTTCCAGTTATACGACGACCGCTTCGTACAATTTTGTGAACGGCTATGCTCTGTTGACATACCTGGAGTACCCCATCATAATAGCTCAGGAGTACGTACTTATTTACCTGGTACTTTACTACCAGGAGCTCATAGGACGGAAATCCATCGTAGGGACCGTAGCTTACATCCTAATCGTTTTCGGAATCACAACTCAGACCATTCCCTCGTCAGTCCTTATGCTGCTTGTAGTAAGTAACCTCTTAAGGTAGTTAATAGGCTTTACTTTATTGGACAAACTTTTTGTGAACCTTGCAAAGTGTCACGTCGGATAAGCCCATATAAACATTTTTTGACACGATGCACGATTGCTCTTTTATTCCAACGAATTCAAGTAGGTATGTGATACTTATTTGAAACTCGATATTGATAATCAAACCTTAAGGCGTTAATAATAACGATGTTGAACTACTGATACCTCGTTTTCAGGACAGTCCTAGATTCTATCATAGAATCTATTATTATAGTACTATTATTATAATATAAATATATAATAGTACTATCCGCCTTTTTTCGAAGATTTTAGAAAAGAACGACAAGGTTGAGCCAGAAAACGCTGCAAATGTTATAACATTTTCTATAAATAGAAGGGGTCTATTACCTATTCTTTGAAATAGAAAAATTGAGCAAAAATTGTTCTGTGTCATTGAGGAAATATTTTTGAAAAATTAAAAAAAAAAAAAAAAATCTGTACAATAATTGTACAAAATTATTTTTGGACAAACGTGGGAGCTCTGAAAATGAAATATGCGTCCAAAATTACTCAGTAAACGACACCTTATTTGACCTCCTGGGATCCTTAAAAAAATCCCATTTGTAGCCCCATAGTAAGCCCCATGGTAAAATCGGATGGTTCTGGGACCCCCCAAAAATGGACTCCACATACGATTAAAAATTCTATGAAAACGGCACCTAACTCCCAGTCACATCTAGTTGGTAAACCGAGTCCAAATTGTCCAAATTTCAGATTTGAAAAAAACTCCTGCTGCACTAAACGGCTCGGACATTTGATGTTTGAAAGCTTTGTCATGAAACGGATAATGACAAATAATTTCAAATCCGTTTCATGACAAAGATTTCAAACATCAAATGTCCGAGCCGTTTCAAAATTATTTTGAGGCCGATCAGAATTTCCGACCTCCAGGACGAATACAAAGGTGTATTATTCCAAGAGTAATAAACCAAAATTCCTCAGTCTCGACCAATCAACGCAGAAGAATCCACCGTATCACCTAATTGTGAAAATACTTCTGGCACAAACACAAAACGCTTATAATTACAGGCACCTAAGAAAAATGTGGCTCTCCACCGAAGTCAATCAGTACCTACAGTGTAGGTAGGGGTGTAGGTCCTACACCCTCATGTTTCCTCCGTTCACTCGAGGTGCCACCACAGTGTTTCGACCAAAAAATTGAAGATCAGCAAAAAAAAAAAATCATAATCAACGAACTGATGATTTCGTTCTATTAACAAAATTTGCTAATAGAATCTACATTTAATGTTAGAATATAATAATTGTAAAGTAATGATAATTCTCAATTATTTAGGATGATAATTTCTTTCGATTAGAAAATTTTAGAATATATTTTAAAATATTTCCTCCTTGGTTGGACAAGTTTTTTTCCACAAAATTGCGATTTTGGGCCTTCAGAAATAAAAATGAAATATTTGCAGTCGTGCAAAAAAATTTGAATCCTCGCAAGCAGAAAGTGGTTATTTGCCGATGGTGCAGAGGTCTAATCCAATGAGTTGGTTAGGGAGAGAGAACGACTCCTCTGCTGAATACTAAATTGTTTATTCAGGTAAACAATTTAGTATTCAGCAGAGGAGTCGTTCTCTCTCCCTAACCAACTCCTCGCAAGCAGCATTAATTTACGGAGGTAAGTTCCTTCCAATTTCAAATCTTGACAAACCGGCGCTTCCATAATTTTTCATTGATAACTTTATTATATTATTTAACTACTTATTCATATTGTTATTTATCTATTCATATTTTATTTTATCAGTATTTATATAATTATTCATTTATTAATTGGTTATATTATTAAAAAATTACAATTATTAATTCCTATTTTTTAATGAAAGTGTAAATACTTGAACGATAAATTAAAGCATGAATTGAAGATGTATGAACCCTTCGTACCCTCAGGCTAATAGAAGGAAATCAGAACCTTTTTTGTTCATTACAACTTTCTTTTGGTTGATTTGGACTTTTTTCTACCGAAATCCATATAGTCGAATCACTGTGCGTCGCTTAAAGGTCGATCCACACATTTTGGCGTTTCAGGGAATCCTTCGCCATCAGTGCTCCGTGCGGCTTGTAACGCTGGTGTGTGGATAATTTACCATTGATGCAATTGAAGGGAACGGAGCAATGATGGCCGAGGATTGCCGAGCACTGATATCGCTGAAATGTGTGGATGGACCTTAAAACAGCGTGGTGGGGAATGACATTCCCAAACCTGTTGGCGCATCCTTATCCCCGGGTAGGCATCCGAAAATTGCAAAAACTTGCAACGCTTCCAACTCTGCAAACGATAATTATCGCTTGATCACTTTTTACAGCCCCTCAGCACTCCAATTTCTTTATCGAGCAAAGGCATTCAATTGTGGGAAATACTGAAGAACATGAACGCAGACTCCGTCAGTATTTCAACGTGGGTCATTTCAGCTTTAACTAACGCAAGTACGTCGCTTTCCAACATAATACATATTATGTATTTCAAAGTACTTTTCCATAGCCAGTTCACAAAACAATAATTGTGTTTCTACGTAGATTTAGAAGTAATAGATCTACTCCTAAGCCCACGTTTGAAGGTGTAAACAAAGATTTTTTACTCCATAAAAATTTATTAGTTTTTACTTTTACATGGAAATATAAAAGCAAAACACTATGTAGACAGGATTTATGCCACGTCAATAATTATAAAGAAAGAACCAGCTCAAGTTAATTTCCATCAATAAACAGTATTTTTTCTTTCAGGTCGGATATACACGATTTACATGGACTCAGCGGATTTGCTACTCTTGTCAAATTTCTCCTTGTCCACATTTATGAGCGCTTCCATCGCCGTCACAGCTTACGTGCTTCAAAAGAACAAGTCCAAAGAAGCTTAGGCAGCAATAATCGTAATTAGACAATTTGAAACGCTTTCCATCCTCTTAGACGTAAGAATGTTTTTTGTTGTTACATTTATTACAAAAATAATTTTTGTGTAATAATTATTGTGATTTGGGTCAAACGGTTTAGCCTGGTGACATACGCCCGAAATGTGACGGGTAATTTTTTAAGATGCTATCGATTGCTTTGTTGGTAATGAGAAATCTTCACGCTAAAATGAAGGATTAGGATTTTGAGGTAATTTTTCAAGGTATTTTCAAGGTGTCGAAATTTCTACCAAATCCATAATTTTCCATGGAATATACGACAACCTTAAACCATTCAGGAATGTAGTCTCCTGTTGAGTGTTTCATTGACGTAGAATAGTTTCGGGCATCGCGTCCGTCCTCAGCCCAAACCAGGCGCTCTGAACCCAAATACGGCCCCAGAGGTAACATGCAGCTGCTCTTTCTCTTTTATTTCTTTTCGATTATTCTTCAATTCTTGTTTATTCAAAGCCATTGTATAAAAAACGGCGTATCCAAAATTAAAAAAAAGTCACGTAATCGAAGTTGTAGAGAATTAAATTTCATGTCAGGCCGACTGTAGAACCTATCTAGAAAAAAAGCCAATCGGATCAGTGGTGAATTTCCCGTTAACCGGTACTACTGAAGGTAGTCGTGAAATACATGGGTACCAAACCCTAGAAGGGGGGGGGGGGGGGGGGTGGAATCAGTACCTGAGTGGCCTAAGTTGAGCTACAGTCGGTCTTAGGAGGTTTCCTCACATGAAATTTACTACTAGGATTGAGTAACATTTTTGATTGGGTAGGTACGCCGTTTTATTATTTAGAGGCTATAAAACGTGAAAGTAACCCGTTTTTCAGCCGAACCGATCGTAAAACGTTTGAGGTGTACCTACATTCGACCCGGATTTTTATGCTGTTTGATTCTGAAATGTGTAGCATTTTCTGTAGGATGTGTAGTTTACGAGTTATAAGCAAAATACGCTGCAAATTTTACACTAGGGTTTATTATTCTTTGATATAGGTTACTTGCGCATAAATTTATTTCTGTGTCAATGAGAAAAATTTTTAAAAAAATTTTATTTAAAAAATTTTTTTTTGATTTTTTTCTTAAAAAAAAAAATTTGTTTTTGACAGCCCCATTTTAGCCCCATTGCGCGAATCGAATCGAAATATCGACAGCGTTGCGGGGAGTCCTCATGATATGGAATATTATTTCCTGTTTGTGCAAAAATTGGTTTCAGATGAAGAGCATTAAATGTAAATTTTGTAATTTGTCGAGCTCATCAATTTTTTCGCTCTCCTGCAAAAAAAAAAAATAATAAAATAAATAAATAAATAAAAAATAATAAAAAAAATAAATAAATAAAAATAATAAACAGGAAATACGCGATGCCTTGAAACTAGATTCCGTCAACGAAATGCCAATGAAACCGTTGATAGAACTCTCTCCACTACTTAATGACTGAACATTGAACATTTTAATCTATTCCAAGCAAATTTTAGCAGAAAATACTACTACTGCCAAACTGAAAGTCGCTTTTAACCCGATGACCCTATCACAATAAGCAGGCTTAGCAAATATACCTACGCCTAAACGGCGGCAAAGACTTTTCAAAGGTTTTTTCGCTAAAATGAAAAAATATCACAAGTTTATCTTCTTCTTTGGGCGCCATACCCGTAATCGGGCGTTGGTGACCTCTCGTTACTAACTTCTGTCGAGCGTGTTGAACATTTATTACAGAAGAAGTAGGGACCTACTGTTTAACGCCGGTTCCGAACGGCAGATGTGAGAGGTTTTATAGGCAGAATACTTTCGGCGGATTGCCATTTCCAGTATTATCAGTATAAGGAAGATGTCCAGCGGCTGCTGGGATCGAACCAGCAACCTATGGCTCAGCAGTCCGACGCTCTAACCACTGAGCCACTGATAACCACCAAGTTTATCTATAACCTCAATAAAAGACAGAAATATCCAAATTATTACGTCCAAACTAAAACTGACGGTGAAACCAGTATTCTAAATGCAAGTAGAAGCTCGTCCAATTATTAAAATTACTATAATGGTAAACATTTTATAGTGAAATATTTCACTGCAGTTCATGATCCAACACAGCAACTTCAGAAACAATTTCGGGTTTTTGGTCTGGAATAAGTTATTTTTTGATTCAAACAGTCTCACATAACTAAAACCTATCAACTAACAGTGAAAATAAGTATGTAAATAAAACTTTTATTGTAAAAAAGCAGAAAAATGAATATGGCTCTTCATAGATCTTTCGACCACAGTTTTTTTTTTCAAACTTGAAACGTCACCGTTTGGCGTCAATTTTCGTCAACCAGGAATTGCCGAGGGCTAAGATGACAACGTATTTGGCCAAATGGAAAACGTACAGTCAACTGGTGTCCATGCAAAGGCGTCGACATACTGGATCTTCCAAAACGTTGAGCTCGCGGGGCTTTTCGAGCCGTTTGAACGGCGAAGACTTTTCCGGGCGAGGGATTTGGTAGCAAACCCGGCAGACTGCCATGTATTTGTCCGCCCCGCCGATCACCTCAATCTGAAAAGGAATAGAAAAGGTTGCGAGAATTAGGTTAAACTTGTGAAAAGCGATTTTTTTCTGTAAGCTTCGAAATTGCAAAATTGCGAAATTTACATTTACATTCTTTCAAGAAAACTAGATTTCTGCCAAACACCCCATGAAAAAAAAAAACAAGATTAAATCTTACAAATTTTGAAATCCATGACTGCAGAATATTAAGGAATCATCATTATACAATCCATGACCACGAAACGTTTAGAGTACGATTGTCCTAAGAAAACAAATTTAGGAGGGTGTTGACGAGATGGAGCTTGCTTGCACAATGAGATAAGCTTCGCCACTTCCTATATAGGTACTATATTATAGCAGTGCATGTTTGAACACCTAAGCGTGCAAACTTGATAACCTCATTAAGTTGATATTTCCACAACAGTCAAATAATCACAGCTCCATTCTGGTAAGCAATCACCATTCCACTCTTCTCATAGCTGATATTAATCATTTCATCGATTCATAATCATTAAAAGAATTTGAACTAATTAACTATAAAAATATATAATTCGAGCGTTTAGGTATGCCACGCAGCAAAAAACCGCATGCGCTCCGAATAAGCCAGCCATTGTTCTAAAAATCTTCCTATTAAGCGCTTTCCACATGGAATAACAGTAATATCATTTAGAAATGAACCGAAACCGGTCCCATTTATTTACCAATAAAACCCGTGTGAATGGACAATTTTTACTCTCTATCCTTATTGATAGACCTCACACAACCCCAGGACACCATACGATCATTTTTATCAAGTACTATCATTTGGTTATAATAACAGTAGTATCACGTCCATTGTTTATCATTCATAATGAATGGTTCATTCACTGACAAAAACATGTTAAAAATATTGTGACCTGCAGTATTTATGTGCCAAAAGCAATTAACAGCATTTAACTTAACACAGTTTCTTCACTACGACTTACGCCGGAAATGTCTTGCCAATATACACTTTGTTTGTACTAGTAACTTATTATTAACTAGTTTAATCACTTACTTAAATGAATTACCACGTGATTCAGATTAATTGTAACAAAATTCCAGGATTTTCAATACCGACACCTATTTAGCCTGAGTATTATTCTCACAGACACGAAAGTATAAAAAACGTATTTTAAGCGATATTATATATTTCATTACTAAAACGCATTAAGGGAACACTTGAGCAGTTAAATTCTGATACAGCAAACATGCCTTACGACCGGTTGGACAATTTTAAAAGTATTATAGCATAGTGCAATAACGACCTTTTTTGTGTGAACTAGCGCGTAGACTGCATAGTGCCTCTAGTGCATTTTGTCTGCCCCGAAATTCCTAATAAACGGTGGCTTACCAACAGACAATATTCTGTAGTTGGGACCACTGTAACGCCTCATTAGGTTTTTGGTTTTCCTATTTAACGTCCCAACATAGTAACAACTGTTGTAAATGGTCGTATGAGGAGTTAAGAGTTTATGATGCTGAATAACCAAATAATGTTCTCATTCATCTCTGCTTAACCTGTATTCAATGTTTCAAAGCATTTTATAAGTAATTTGACAGCATTTTTGAAAGCATGTAAGGCACGGCCGCAACGTTTATTATTGACTTTGTTAAAAATGTGATGGATTGTTAATGTTATAGAATTATTGAAATATATTGAAAATATTGACGAGTGAGTAAATTACATCACACGAAGTGCAACATTCCCATCACTGGACGTCCGGGTAAGATACGCAACTATGAGGACGGGATACCGTCTAAAATTCTGCAGAGAATGGAAAATGCCACGGGGAAAATTCACTGCTATTCTTAACAAACTTCGCAGGACTGCTTGTCAAGACGAAGATCCTACTAGATGGAATGAGGTTATCACATCAGATATGATATGTAACCTCATGCTCCTGTCCTCTGTACCAGATTCTGGTACAGAGGACAGGAAGGATGGCAGTGACGGGTCCAGGGTGGGTAATAGGGCCATTTATCTAGAGTCCTCAATCATCCTCCTCTGAGGAGCTATAATAGAGGGGCCAAGAGCATATAATATAACATATTATGGGTGTTTTCCTTTATTAAGGATATTGTCAGACAGCCAGCCCGCTTTGAAAAATAACTTGCGGGAACGTCTACCATTTGAAAACTTGCGCTCGATTGCTGGTGCAGGTGGTTGGGAGCCCTTCACGAACCCATCACAACCTCTCTCGTAACAATCTGTAACGTACACCCTATAGTTGCCTTTGGTTACTATAACTTACGTCAGATTCGTCGACGATCCTCTTACTAAAAGACGCTTTGTCCCCGCAAGACATACAAACTGCAGACAGCTTTTCGACAGTGTGGGCCAACGGAACGAGTTGAAGCATGTTGTGAAAGCCCGTCCTCAAATAAGTAGCGTCCAAACCGGCCACAATGACAATTTTGCCGCTTTTGATTAGCTTCTGACAAAACGGCGCCAAATCCGGAAACTGGAAAAAATAACAGGATTATTCATTTCCGAACAGACAGTGCTGGAATAAAAGGTACATTCAGGTTCATCAATGAGAGGTCGTCAGTCGCTTACAAATTGTCCTTCGTCAATCCCAATAATCTCAGCTTTATTCGCTTCGTCGCATACGCCTTCTAAATAAGCGGTTTTGACGGCGTTCATTGCCATCCCGTTGTGGGTGACGACCATTTGGTCCGAATATCGACAGTCGTTGGAATACCGGATTACGAGGCACTTGTAGTTGCACAGTTGATACCGCCGAACCCTTCGGAGCAACTCGGAAGTCTTTCCAGAGAACATCGGTCCGAATATGACCTGTAAAAAGAGATGATGAGAAGATGTGCTGCGTTTATATTTTTAATAATGAACATAGTTGGATCCCCTTTCTGTGGCATACTGCCAGTCAGTTGCTCCAGTTGACATCTGTGCTGAACGTGTCATCACTTCGCAACCAATTCAAAAGTTGTACGCCTTGCAGGGAGTAACTGAGGCCTCGGGTCAGGTGGACTCCTTGTCATAAAGGCCTCTATCTGGAGACACTCCTGCATGCCGTAAGAGGGAGGGGGGGGGGGATCTTTAACTGAAGGGAAATGCTCAGAAGATTGAGATCGACGCAGACACAGAGGCCTTAGTGACTTAGTAAGCAGGGTGTATTTCTATATATAAGTGTTATAACTTATAAGTGTTCTTCAGTCATTAGTTTTCGTTGGCCTGGTGACGCTCCCTAGTGGGAGCCTGCTGAAAGCCCAACGGGCTCTAAACGGTTTCGGCTCCTGCATCTGCCGTCAACAAATTGAGTATATCCCAAACAAAGCGTTGAGACTCATATTGGGAGCCCCAAAATCTACTCCCGTGGCATGAATGAATGAATGAATGAAAAGATTTATTGATTCTTCATAATATAAAGAATCAATAAATCTTTCCATTCATTCATTCATGACACGGGAGTAGAATATACAAAAGATAAAAACGCTGCAAATTTTACACAAGGGTTTATTATTCTTTGATATAGGTTACTTGTGCAGAAATTAAATTCTGTCAATGAAAAAATGTAAAAAATTTTTTTTTTTTGATTTTTATTTCAAAAAAATTTTTTTTTGGATTTTTTTGTTCAAAAATGTGTTTTTTCAAAAATTCTGTATTTTTTACTCGAAAAATATTTAACATCGTGGGATCCTTCAAAAATCCCATTTTTAGCCCCATGAAAGCCCCAAAGATCGCCCCAGTGAAATCGGATCGTTCCGGGACCCCAAAAAATGGATTCTACGTCCAAAAATACTTCGAAAACGACACCTAACTCGATCCCATAGCTAAAAGCCTTAAAAAAACCCCTCCCGTAGCCCCATTATAGCCCCAGAGCGCCCCACGGGTTTGGGCGATCGGACTGAAAACCTTGCGGGCACAACTAGATGGTAAACCAAGTATTTTGTCAAAATTTCAGATTTTTAAAAAAATTCCTACTGCCCAAAACGGCCTGGACGGCGGACGGCGGACGGCGGACGGCGTACGGCGGACGGACATTTCGGATTTTGAATGTAGACCTCTTAAAACGGATAATGTCAAATTTTGAGGCCGATCGGAGTCGTCGACCCGCGTCGCGAAAACATAGGTGTATTATTCCAAGAATAATAAACCAAAAGGAAACAAAATCTGTCGGTGTGGCTTGAAGCCGTTTACCGGGTTGGCTCAACAATATGTCCTAAGTCAATGCTAAATAGGTAGTGAGGCAAGATTACAGTAAATAACTATAGTAAACTAATAATAACTTTTCTCTACATCATACAGGCAGGAATATCAACCGGCTTATGAAAGACTGGAATCTCAGCATACATTTGCCTCGAAGGTGCAAGAACTGCCGCTCTATTAGGAGATTCGAGCAACTGATAGGCAAAAACTTCCTACCACCATGGAAATGACCCCTCGCAAGCTGGCCACAGGATCCCTCTTGCTGACTGAGCTGGTTGATTAGCAAAGCACTCATGCATCTATTATGAAGGCAATGTTTTTTGGAGACATTGCACCTTTGGTACTCTCCACCCAAATGGCTGCACGTTTACACTGATGAATCAGCTAAGTACGCCGCTAAGAATGCTGGTACTGGTGTCTAATGAATCTATTTTGAGATATCAGAACCGGTTGGCCAGCTCTCAACAACCTTTGAGAGGGAGCGAGTACGCCATTCTGCGAGCAATAGAGCATGATCGAAAGGGCGCCCCCCTGGGGCGTTTTGGGGAGCTCCGTATTGTGATCTTGGTGGACTCCCATGCTGCCATACTCGCCCTCACTCAAAATGAAGCTATCGATGGAGCCATGGTCTTGGAGTGCAGGAGGAAAGCTTATTGAGAGAGTGCTGCTAAATTGAAGGGAATGAAAACGGGGACACCCTTGCCAAAAGAGGTTCTACCATGACACAGCCAAGCCCTCCCCTCCCCTACAGTTCAGTCAAGTGCCTTATTGAAGCCAGGAAGAAGCTCGTTGTCCGTCAGGAGCACGAGAGAGCTGCAGCAGCTGCAAAATCTAAAACGCTGCAAATTTTACACGAGGGGTTATTATTCGTTGATATAGGTTATTTGTGCTAAAAAATTTTTAACTTATTTAATAAGTTGTCAATAAAAAAAAATTTTGGGAAAAATATTTTTTGCACACATTTTTTTTGCAAACTTTTTTGAAAAAAAAAAAAAAAAACATGTTTTTACTCGGAAAATATTTGACTTCCCCATGAAAGCCTTATAGATCCCCACAGTGAAATCGGATCGTTCCGGGACCCCCAAAAATAAATTCTACGTCAAAAAATACTTCGAAAACGACATCTAACTCGATCCCATAGCCAAAAACCTTTTTTTTTTTAAACCCCGAATTTTAGCCCCATAGCGCCCCACGGGTTTGGCGATCGGGCTAAATACCTTGTGGGCACAACTAGATGGAAACCCCAATTTCAGATTTAAAAAAAATTCCTACTGCCGTAAAAAAAATTCCAGGGGCTGTAGGATGATGCTAGTGTGCTCACTGGCGGACTCGGCTCTTCGACCCGCATGTCCACCCCTGTAATGTTCAGGCTGACATCTCGGGTAACGCCGAGGTGTTGGGAGCATGTAAAGCGGTAGAGAGCCTTCGGGCTTTCGGGCCTCCAACCGGAGGGGCCTTAATGGCGAGGAGTTGCTCCCATTAACGCATTAACACCCGAGCTTGGAGCAGCTCCTCTTCTCCGATACCTCGGGCGAGGGGGAGCCCGCGGCATCTGATCGGGGGGGGGGGGGGGGGGATGATCCCGTCGGCCTTTGGCCGCCCCCCTCGGACTGGTGTCTCGGGAGGTGGAGGCCCGCGGAAGGTTCAGACCCCGCGTGGCTTGGAGCTCCCTTCGGGGTGCCTGCTGATAGCTAACGCTTCATAGCAGTTTCCACGGCTCACATTGCCCAAAACGGCCCGGACGGCGGACGGACATTTCGGTTTTGGAATCTAGACGTCTTGAAACGGATAGTGTCAAATTTTGAGGCCGATCGGAGTCGACGACCTCCGTCGAGAAAACATAGGTGTATTATGAATGAGAATGAGAAGGTTTATTAAATAAACTTTCTCATTCTCATTCATACAAAATTCTCATTCTCATTCATACAAATTTTGTAAAAGCCTTCCGGCGATACAAGGTTGAAACAAAACAGTAATACAGGTAAATCAATAACTAAACGACACAAGGTAAATCACTACAATAGTACAATCGCTACAATTAAAGCAAGAAAGTTTTTCCCTGAATGGGAAAAACATAGGATCATAGATAGGTATGTCTTGTAAGGTTCATCTCGGTATAGTTCAGATGGCCCGAAGAAGCTACAAATGAAATATCAAATTGTAGGACAACGGTAGCTACCTAGTGTTTTTTTCAACTCCATGGTTCTTCTATAGCGGTAACCATCTTAACAACAATGACAACAACAACTACAATTTTCAGTCATTGTTCAGGCATGGTTACCGCTATTTTCATATTAACTTATTGGACTGAAACTACCCTCAAACTACCCTGAATAGTGATCCTATCTCAAAATGATGGATTCTCAACCAACTAGATTCCCAACGGAGCCTTCATTCCAAATTTCAAGTCTCTACCACCACGGGAAGTGTCTCAAAAAGTGTGACATTTTTTGGTGTTCCAAACAGCGTGACTTTTTTTTTTTTTTTTGATACCCCAGACTCTGGACTGACCCCCTCCCCTAAAGACATATCTATGTCAATATAACTTAATTAGTCACTTAAGTATAATTAGACACTTAAATATAATTAGTACAAAAAACCTTCATTAAGAAAAAAATCCCTAGCTCTAAGACAAAGCACAGGGGGAGACACAGCTTAGGGTATCTGGTGTCTTCCATGCCACACAACTTGAGCCACCAGCTTGCAGCAAGCTTCATAATCTTTACTTCCAGGAGGGCAAGAGCAAGCTCTACACGCACGAGGTAGTCCGGGGTGTTATTGGGCAGAAAAAGTAAAGACTTATAAGCTCTGACTTGGATTTTGTCCAAGAAATTGCACAGTGTGACACCCCACGACTCAGCAGCATAACGAGAAGCGGTAAGAACCAAAGACTCAACTACTCTGTGCCATGATGAGAAAGGGCCTCCACGTGCCTTATGGACCATAAGCGCCCTAGCAGCCGATTCGCCTTTCCTGGTTACATCTGAGGCATGCCACACTAACAGACCTGAACTAAAGAACAGGAGTAGGAGTTGGCTATTGGGATTTCCACATCAACATACCTAAAGTGGTACCCACTTGGGGGTGACCCATGTCTCCTGAAAACCACAATGTTTGACTTCGTATGATTAACGTTAAGAAAGTTATCCTCGCAATAAGAGTGGAGACCCTCCAACATCCTCTGCATTTCAACATAACAAAAAGACAAAAGGCACAGATCATCTTCGTACTGTATGGAGATACTGTCGTGAGTTCCAACAACATTAAGACCACGATGACCTCTTCCCAGCAGGAAGTTTTCTAGAACTGCAACGAACAGGGCAAAGCAGAGCGGGGGATAGAACGTCGCCCTGCAAGACACCTTCCAGCACCTGGTACGATTTTGAATCCACGCCACCAACCCTCAGATTGAAGGATGCGTTTTCATACATAGATTTCAAAAGATTAATGAATCTTGCACTGATGTTAAGATCGTACAATTAAATTGTGGTTCAAATTTTGGTTCATAGTCTTTCATGCTCGGCGTTAAACAGTAGGTCCCTACTACTTCTGTATTAGCTGGTCAACACGCTCAACAGATGTTAGTAGCGAGAGGTCGCCAACGCCAGATTACGGGTATGGCACCCAAAGAAGAAGAAGAAGTCTTTCATGCACCACGCTGTCAAACGCACGAGAAAAATCGATGAAAGCAGCAAAGCCTTTAGGTACGCTTAGAAAGCCGGGTGATGATTGAAATCAGACTTTGAAGAGTGAAAATGTTATCAATACAACCACGCCTGGCCACACTGGCTTTCTGGGAGTAGGTTGTTGTTGTCCACGAATTTTATAAGTCTATTTTGGAGGATGGCGTCAAATGCCTTTAGAATGGTATTCAGGAGTGAAATCCCCCTGTAATTTATAGGATCGGATGAGTCACCTTTCTTATGAAGCAGAAAGGTTCTTATCTGGGCTAGAACGCTAGGCACAGACCCCTCTCTGAGCATCAAGTTGAAAAACTCTAAAACAAAGCGAAGCCAGCAGTTGAGAAGATTTTTTATAAAATTCGTATATACCTAATGCCGTCAGTGCTAGGGGCATTATTATTTTTGAGCAACGGCATTAAGTTCTGCCGTAGTGATATCTCCGTCCAACAGCTGATAAAATGACCCAGAGAACCAGTAAGGTTCATTACCGGCCTGTGGGGTGGAACGAAAGAGTCATAAAACTCTTCCACTGTCTTGATGTCTAGTTTCGAAATATTGAGAGACTTTTTCCTGAGTTTACAAACCGCTAACCAGAAGTCATGATAGTTTCGACAGTTAGCGAATGCAGTTTTCAGCTTCTCGAAATATTCCTTGTTCTTAAGCTTTAACAATATTTCATATTCCTTCTTCGACCTCAATATTTGAGGTTATTTAATAACCATCAAGTGAAGATTGTGCAAAGCCAAGCCTCCTCGCCTTTCTATAGGCTCTCCTCATAGCAAACCGCGCGCTACGACAGGAAGCATCGAACCATTGGTGGCGTCTGAAAAGGACATACTTAATTTTAAAAGTTTTCACAAGTCCTAACTGACATTCTTAATTTTAAAAGTTTTCACAAGTCCGAACTGAACACCAGCCTTGCGAAGAGATTCGATTGTGAACAAATACAATGTTTCTATGTCATAGAAACAGGATCCCTCGAGACATCCTCGAGTTCGTGAGCTAATGCCTCCATACAGCTTTTGAAGTCTTTTTCTTTACCAGAACTCCACAAGAATTTTTCACAGCGTGGCAGGGTTTGATGTGCACGGTCCCCCAGCGGTGCAACCTCAAAACCCCTCAGGCCTAGCCGACAGACCAGATGGTCAGCACCAGAACCTATATCCAACACTTCAAATTCTTCAGCAATACCAAGACAGTTAACATCCACCCACACCAGGTGTGGGTGGACCAGGTCCTGGTCGACGCAGCTCTTTCCAACATGGGAAACGAAAGTATAGTTCCCACAAGCGTCGCTCTACCGTTGACAACTAAAAAACCATTCTCTTCCATGAACTTTACAACCCTACGACCTGAAGCATGGAGAACCAAATCAAAAGACATTCTGGTTGATAGAAGTTTGCTTCCCACAAACGCATCGTAGTCCCCTGGTTCTCCTGCCCGATTCGTGAGTTCCAGTCGCCCCCAATAACCACAAAGGCACGAGGATACGAGTTTCTATATTCAAGGATACATTCATTTAAAAGCTCCTCCTGAGCGGTGCCAAAACCGTCTTTAAAATAAACATTTCCCCCCAGAATTTGTTCACCTAAAGGGGTGATGAAAAGAGAGATGATTAAGTCGTCGATTTGTGTCAAAACCCTACACTCAAATGACTCACTGTAACATTAGCAAACCCCCACTGAAACGACCCACGTCGGCGCTCCTGGTCCTCTGTGAAATTAGCCTGAAGTCTTCTAGTGTACAAGCAGGATCGTAAGACAACCATGACTCAGATACACAAATTACATGCGCATTATTTTCTACAAAGTACCTACGGTCTTCTAAGAAGTTTGAGTACCCCTGACAATTCCAGAAAAAAAGGTTGAAGTTGTTCGGCGGCGGGCAACTTTGATGAAGTTGACGTTCATCCACTTCCTCAGTGGGTAGCCCCTGGTGATGACTGGCTTCCACTGGTGTTAGCGGGGCTAGTCACTCAGCGTTCGGGTTGATTCTCGCCAGATAGCGCTTCAGCGCTCGCTGGTATACAGGACAGTCCTTGTCATCAATTGAGTAACCACTCGGGAGGTTGAACTGTTTGCAGTTCGCACCCTTCCTCTCCACTGGTGGCTGAACATCCTTGAGATGGCAGGCCCTTGTCTCGTGGACCCCAGCACAAAACCGACACCTTCGAGTTCCGGAGCAGTACTGAGACGTCGAATTGTGTCCGTAGCCCTGGCAGGTGTAGCATCTTGTTACCTCGATGAAGTCCAAGACCCTGCACCTCTCCATGCCAATATACACGAATTCCCGTCGGAGCAGCTGTTGGCGGAGATTCTCCCCGACCTTGACTACCCATAAACAATTATCTATAGGGGTCTTACCATCGACTAGTGTCTTTCTGCCAACGATGAACCTTGGCTCAATCATTCCTTGCCACGCACTAAGATCCTTTACTTTCTCCTTTATCCAGGGGGTTTGCTCAAAGACATACGTGGCAACTTCTTGCTATGGGATCTGCCTGTCAACCCTGTGACCGGTTTTCCCTGCTGGTACCACAGCGTCTACGTTTAGCCCCATGCTTTTAGGTTCAATGACTGACTTCATCTGTCGCTTGATTATCGGAGGGGATGACATTAGAGCATCCTTATAGAGTGGTCGCTGCTGGTTGGAACTAGCCTCCCATACTTAGGTGTATTTTTCCAAGAATAATAAACCAAAATCAGGCCAAGATGCTAGGTATCCATCCAGACTTGTGCCCGTGAGATGCTTCCTCTTGTAGCAACACACACACACACACCCTCACTGACTGACTGCCTGACTTTTACATATTTGTATGATTTTCCAAAAACAAAAGAAAATAATTTTAATAATTTATATTAAAGAAAAACTAAGTGACTAGCGCATGAGGGGCCTCAAGGACCTTCAAAAGATAATAAAAGATGAGTAAACGTATCAGGACGATTTAAGTTTAGATCAAGACTAGGAAAAACACGGCATTGACAGGCAGTCACGCTTATAAGCATATTAGGACGTCTCAAGTTTTGATTATAAATAATCAAAACTTGAGACGTCCTAATCGTATCCTTATAATCGTATCGTCAGGCAACCCAACCCCGCCCTGATGCCTGCTACTTGGAAAAGAATCATAGGTACCGGAACAAACGACGACAAAATTAAATGACCTCATTTCACAACAAGCAACAGGTGAACACAATTGTAACAAGAGAAATAATCATCTGCGAATACGTACGTGGAGTTTTCCATTTTTAGGCGGAAGCATTATGTCAGTCCTCTCCATCACTGGTCGGATTACAAAAATGTAATGCTCCTACAGGATGTGGAGATGATAATATTATACCTACAGCAGAAAACCGCCGCTGGTTTCCCTCCAAAACCACCTGCCTGCAACATCCATTGACCATAGGTAATACATATGAGATCTCATTTTATGAGATGCTTCACCGAAAACCAGCAAACATGATCGTGATCGAGGAAATACAAACCTAACTAATAATTCTTGGGTGACAACTAAAGTTTGGCCTCAGCCTGGTAATAATCAACTTTAAATTAGGGTTACTCTGTGGTTGCGACTAGTGAAGACATTATCAATGATTGATAACAGGGATGCGATTTTCAATTAAATCGATTTTAACCTCCGATTTTTGCAATCGATTAATTGTACCGATTTTAATAATAATAATCTATACCACTAATAATAATAATAATAATATCGATACCGAAATCCCAACATGACATAACTGCATTTCTCGAAAAAAATTGTATTGCGTTTCTGAAAGTTAAATTACGCGCCAAATCGAATGGCGGCGTCAGTTTTCCACTGGGTGCGCTAGTTTCACCGGAATCGAAAGGTTGGCCAACATGACATAAAGTGTTTTGAAATCCAACATGACACAACAGGTCAGAAGAAGCATGCCGGCTCTGACGGAGGCTTGGTAAGTTTTCCTCTTTTCAAGCTATTATTTGGTGATGAATATTCAATCTTCTTTTTTAACCACCTAATTAGATACTTTCTGAATGATGATCCCTTATTTCTCTTTGGCCTGGACTGCCAGAATCAACGCAGTACACCCAGAAAGAGTGCACATGCAATGGTGCTATGTTGTAGGTAATGTGGGAACATGTAATTATGCCAAGTTGAATAGACAGGAAATGAAACAGTTTTTTTGTTCTCCTGAAAAGCTGCCAAAATCAATTATGTCATGTTGGGATTTCGGTATCGATAATATAACACATATTATGTGTTCTTGTAGGTACATAGAACAGTGGTGTTCCTCATAGTGTACAAATGTACAAATTACAGGATTAAAGGCGAAAAAAAAATTACCAAACAGGTACAAAAAAAAAGAGTTTCTGAAGGAAACAATAAGAGAAAAAAAACAACATACTTCCACTGCTCATTAAGGGGAATAAATGAGGGGAATGATGAGGTAAAAGGGGGGGGGGGGAAGAAAAGAAGAATCTTTTGATTAATGAAACATCACCATGACAAACACAAATATTACGTTCCTTGACAGCCGCTTCTTACCAACCGATTGTCGTCTTTTTCAAACAATACGGGAAACCAAGCCGTGAATAAAGGTGGGATGGAAGAAACACCGGATCGCCTTACGTTGAATTTGGACGAGGAATTTAAAGCTGGCTTGAATACCTTACGCCCTTTTATTTTACGACTTTCTTCGGTCGAAGGTCAGTTCGTAGGTAACTCGTGGTTCCTGGAAATAGTATAATACGGATAACATCCATATTATGTTACATCTATAAGTGTGTTGTCGGGGGGAAGGGGTGACATTTCAGAGAGAAAAAGGATGTAGGTATAGGTCTACCACAGAAAGTTTGCGTCCCTTTGGCGCATTCTTCTGGAGAAAATAGAAGGTTTGTTCCAGGTCTGACTGCGTCTGTCGACAGAAGTTGGACAGCTGTCGACAGAACCCGACCGCACGTACTCTAGGGGGGGGGGGGGGGGGGGGCTTGTTTCAGACCACTTTCAAATTTTTCGGACCGCCACAAGTGCCCAGGTTCGGGCCGGGGTAGATTGGACCGAAAAATATCCACAGGAGCGGGTGCAAGACTTGCATTCTTGCAATACTTGTATTCTGTCAACATTTCATATTTAGACCTCTGCACTGTCGGCAAACAACCACTTCGATTTCAAATTTTATAGGTAATAAAAAACACTTTACACATTAAAAAGTCCTACTACATCCCACATGCCTGTAGGCGTATACGCTGTGACCATCCTGCAAAGAGCGCGTTCCCTTAATTACCTTTTTGTTAGGTACCTACCTATGTAGATACAAAGTGGAGAGCGCTAATGGAACATTACAAAGCAATGTGGACAAATCAAGCTGTTTTTCTTCACTAATTTTTTTTTTTTTGTTCTCTTCAAACTATTTAGACGCCAAACTCACTCGTCTCTGGCTAGAGAAATTACACGACTCGTTGGGCGAGAGAAAACTCCGAAATGTGTTTCTCCAAGAGTTAACTGAGCAAGTTCAAGCTGGAAAACTTCGTTTCCCTTTTATCAAGCCCCCACCCGCTTTGCCGCTCTACCTGTGTCAGGTAGGTAGGTACGTTGGCCCAAGAGGGATCCTGATAAAAAGCAAAATACTCTCGTTTACCAGGACCTCACGTGGCTTTTAACTTTTATGTACCTATACCTCTGGTGGCGGGATCTAGCATAGGTACCCGTATTGCACGGTGCAATTTGCACAACGAAACTTTATTGCAATAAATTTTTATAGAATTTACAGGATGTGTCAGACACATCGTAAAAACGCTGCAAATACACAAGGGTTTAAGGGCTTAAGGGTTTAAACCTATTAATAATTCAAACCTATTGCAATAAATAAACCTATTAATAAAGTGTCCCCCTAAGGACACTTAAACGGTCGGCAGAGACGATAGAAAAAATCGCCGTATTTTTACGACTTACCGTTTAGGAGGAGTAGGCGATTGACATACAGAGTCTGTATGTCAATCGCCTACTGTCTGTATTACAGACACACAGACCCACAGACAGAGACGATGAGAATTAGTGATATAGATTAATAATTCAAACCTATTGCAATAAATAAACCTATTAATAATTAATAATTATCAACCATCGATTCTGGCGCAAAAAATAATTTTGTGTCATTACAATGCATAATAATAATTATTCTGTTAAAAATATTTTTGAAAATATAAAAAATAATTACAATGTTTGGACAGATAATATCATGGGACCACAAGGTATCGTATTATGGGACTTCGAAAAATGGATTATGCTTCCAAAATTACTCGGAAAACGACACCTTATAAGGCTGATTCTCAGGAAAAGTGCGCTTTTCATGTCACCGGAGCGTCAAGAGAGACTGAAGAGTGCTGGGGAGGATTTTTTTTCTCTGGCGATTAGCATTCCCTCCCACCTAACTGGTACACATGTTATACGCCCTCTGAAATGTATGTTTAACGTTCAAATGTAATGTTAAACGTGAAAAATGTCAGTAACGTGGATGTAACCAAGTCAATTTTCATGTATTCAAACTTGTGGTATGTCCAAAACATAAAGAGTTCGAAACCAAGCGCCCATCTCCAGTATCTGGGGATGTCTGTCAACGATTTCCACAGTTTCTGAATTCATTCATGAGTTTTAGGTTCAGGTGGGAGGTCTGTAAACTTTGTCACTGGAAAATGTGTCAGTAGAATGGATGAATCGAAAAATGCCTGCCAATTTCCCTCAGAAGGGAATTCGGGACTTTTGGGGGGCTCATTCCGTAGTGGAAACAATGATTGACAAGATTTCAGCATGGACGAGGGGAAGTTTGATCCCAGTCTCCCGCCAAACGGCAAACAGTGTGCAGGGGGAGGCGCGTATTTTTATTCAGGTCAGTAAAATGGCTTAATCGTATACTTCTAACAAATTTAGTTTTGCACTTTCTTTTTGCTTGCTGTTATTCTACTTGTTGAGCTTGGAAAATTCATGGTCAACTTTTTTTTCCTGCCATCAAAGTGGAGGAGTACAGAGCGTTTGAAAGGCGATTTGTCAGTGGTGTGGATGAATAGTCGTCATTGGCATGGAAGCATCATTAATCCACGCTACTGACAATACTATATCGCATATACATGCATATATGAGTAATTCATGTGGAGGAGAATATATACATGCAAATGCCTGTAATATAATATAATGTTATTATATAATGGTATTATAGCATAATGTACATAGTTACTTACACATATAGTGTACATTATAAGTTTGTTATAATGTACATTTATTATAGTGTATGCATTAGGGTGGCCACAAAAAATGAAAGTTCGAATTTCTTCCGCGCCAACCCTCTAAAATGTGCCATTAGACATAAAAATAGGATTCCCAAAGTTTCAGATCGATCGGACAACTATTAGACCCATCACAAAGAAGTTGAAGTTTTGAAAAAAAATGGAATTTTTGGAAAAATTTCACAGTTTTTCCTCTATATCTCAAAAGTTATTTGTGCTAGAAATCTGCGCTAGGTCTCATTTGATTCTGTATGTTGTTGGATTTAACTTTTATACCCACGGACTTTGAGCTGAAGCTAATAGATTCAACGATATCTGCCATTTTCCACCCGAAAACGTGGTCCATTTTAGCAAATGTGGCTTTTTACACACCTCCCCAGGAAACGGCTGAACTGAATGGAAAAACCCTACAGCTTTCCTTATTTTTCCTGAGACTCAATACTTTTACTATTGACAATTTCAAATTGAATAATCGTTGGTGGGGGTGGGTCGTCCCGGGGGGGGGGGGGGGGCTATATGAAAAATTCAAATACTTAATCTTGAAAATCATGTAATTAGTTTGATAAAACCGTTACTTAGTTTGACAATATGATACAACTATTTACACAATTGTGGTAACTATTTACATTTACATTACAGATTTGAATTTAATCAGTCAACTTGCTTACAATTTTGCATCCTTTATGTAGCGACACATGGCAGAGGATTTGAGAGGATACTTCTGTCATATCAGGAAAAACCTTCCTGCATTCGGCAACGACATGTAATACAAATTGCTTTTGTTCTTCGTTCTTGGTAAAACTCGCATTGAAATCTATCTATAACAGGCCATCTAGTTTGGAACCGTTTGAAAATGTCAGGATGAGGGCCAGTTGTGGAACCAATTTTACAATCAAATACAGCCTTCAGTATCATTTCCAAAATGTGGTGTCGGCAAGCTAAATTCAGCATAATATGCTGTAATAGGGATATTATCCCTTTGAAATATTTGTTCTAAGAGGACGCATGTGCCTTTCAACCGACCTGTATTTGATGCAGTAGTATCAAAGCACATGGCTTGTATTACTCCACTGCCCCATACTTCCAACAGCGAAAAAATACCTCTGGCTTGTACGTTTCCAGTGCTATTTTCTAGGTTGGGGACGCCTATTAATTGCTCTTCCTCGCCACAGCTGATTAAAACTGCCAACCTTTCAATATTAGCGTTTTGCATTAGGCTTGGAAGCAGCTTCCCATCCCAATTCAAAACAGCACATTCAAGCTCTGAGCTACGGAATCGGTTTTTTATAAGGTCACTTCTTTGTTTCCGAAAATACTTCCTACGTTCTTGCGCCTTCTAATGGCTTGGCTCCTACCAAATCCGAGAGCAGTGACTTCAAAATTTTGACCTTGTCTTTGCACTCTGTGTTCTTGGCAATAAAAACTCTTGACTTGACTTGACTCACGAACCCACCTAATTGATACAATGCGGGTTTGGACTTCATCCTACGAAATCCATAATATGGATGGTATATTATACCACACCGTTGTGACGTGTTCTGCAGAACCCATTCCCATGGGAATCGAACATAAACCGTGAAACTAGAACTTGTATTGTGGGAACTCCCCCCCCCCCCCCCCCCCCCCAAGGAGACCCACCACCACCAACGATTATTCAATTTGAAATCGTCAATAGCAAAAGTATTGAATCTCAGGAAAAATAAGGAAAGCTGTAGGGTTTTTCCATTCAGTTCAGCCGTTTCCTGGGGAGGTGTGTAAAAAGCCACATTTGCTAAAACGGACCACGTTTTCGGGTGGAAAATGGCAGATATCGTTGAATCTATTAGCTTCAGCTCAAAGTCCGTGGGTATAAAAGTTAAAGTCAACAACATACAGAATCAAATGAGACCTAGCGCAGATTTCTAGCACAAATAACTTTTGAGATATAGAGGAAAAACTGTGAAATTTTTCCAAAAATTCCATTTTTTCAAAACTTCAACTTCTTTGTGATGGGTCTAATAGTTGTCCGATCGATCTGAAACTTTGGGAATCCTATTTTTATGTCAAATGGCACATTTTAGCGGGTTGGCGTGGAAGAAAACGCGTCAAAAAATTTTCTTCCCTATAGCTTGTGGCCACCCTAGTATGCATATATCCGTCCAATCCCTTATATCGGAGTAAATCGAGGACAAAAAGAATTTGGAACCAATGGAACTTGGTCGACTCAAAACATTGAAGAACTAAATGAAAGGGAATAATAATAAAATGTCACTGTCACTGTCACGTATTGAAGGAGGTGATACTAAAGGGGATTGAATAATAAAATGTCACTATCATAAAATGTCACTGTCACGTTTTGAGGGAGGAATGCCCACTGACACTGCTGTTTGAACACTGGTGACAACACCAAAAACATCCAGCCGGTTCCCCCTTGCAACGCACGGGATTTTGAAATGTTCGGAAAGTTAGGTGCCACTCATCTGACTGGGGGTCAGTCATTCATATCCAGCAGTCCCCAGGAGGTCAACATCGTAGGTATAGGCTGAATAGGAAAGAAAAAAAAAAAAGCTCCAGAGCTCTCTAAGCCGATCGGGGGTGAGACATTTGTTGTAAACCATCCCCCGGGGCCTGAATTTCTCTATCCCTTTTTTTCTCTGATAATCACCGGAGCCCAGTCAGCTGACTGGGGGTCAGTCATTCATTTCCAGCAGTCCCCCGGAGATTCCCTTCCTCGTGCTATCCCGATCATTTTGCAAAAACCCGCATCAAAATCCGTCCAACAGTTTGGCCGTGAAAGGGACACATACATACAAACAGACACCGATCATTCTTAGAGAGATTTGACCTTCTTGTCCTTGACACCTTGTCAAATTTGACCTATTGGGATCCTCCAAAAATTCCATTCGTAGCCAAACTAAAGCCCCTTAGATCCCCACGGTGAAATCGGATCGTTCTGGGGCCTCAAAAATGGAGTCTACGTCGAAAAATACTTCAAAAACGACACCCCATAGACGAAACCCTTCAAAAACGCCTCCCATAGCCCCAATTTAGCCCCTCGGGTTTGGGAAATCGGGCTGAAAACCTTGCGGGCACAACTAGATGAGAAACCGACTTTTTTAAATTTCTGATTAAAAAAAATATATATATCCTACCTATTGCCCATTACCGCTTATTACGTTACAATGTTTGCCCTTTATTTCCGGGGAAGAGCAGATTGGGGCAAGATTTTCCCCTTGTTTTGTCTTCTCTAGATAGGTAGATACTTATTTAGGAATGGGTATATTATGTTGGACGGAATATTGTGGAATTTTGAAGTGGGCGTTCTTTAGCACTGCCTCCCCCCCCCCTCTAAAACACTACTCTTTTAGAAATTTAATGAGTGATTTCGAAACGTCAAACTGCACTGTTTAATGTGCTTTCAGCTGGGATCCGATTAAATTTAGCATAAGTGTTTTTTTAAATCAAATATAAACTGGGGTGCACTACTAAAGATTTTCCCGAGGCAAAAACTTTAGTACTGCCCCCCACTGCATTAATCAGGAAAAATGGTCGGACACAACATCGAACAATAGGAAAAAGAATGTTTGCAGAAGGAATTATCAATGAATGTGGTGAATGCATACAGATTCAGATAATATCTGAATGTAATAACACAGTATATTATATTGTGTTGATAATTATGACGGTCATTGGGGTTGAAAAGGTTTACCACATCTTGGATAATCTCTATAAACGGATCTTTTCCAATAGGTACCTAATTCAAATATTCTTCCTCCACAAAAATGCACAAAGGAATGAATGAAGGTTGTGAACTCCTCCGCCGTGTATTGTTCTTTTCACGGAACGCTGCTGGTTCAATACCAACGTTGGAGGGCTCGCAGTAGGTACGCAAACGCAAAGGCCCAACGTAGCCACTGTCCATTTGGACATTCCGGGGTTTTGTAAGCCGACACTAAGCCGAGGTTTTGTATTTCCTGAACCTGTAAAATAAAATTTCGATTCAATTATGGGTGCTATTATTATTATTATTACCTATTATTATGCAATTTAACGCTCAGCAACTTTGGGCCTCACTGCTGGTTTTACCGTCCGGGCTTTAGTTCTCCCTCACTCCCCACAGTTGATGGTAGGAGCTTTCCGTCGCCGTCGCTTTACCGCCGTCGCCGTTAGGTACTCTAACGTACGTACCTACGTACTCAAAAGTACTCTAGGTAATAGTTGCTCTTCTTCACTGAGTGCACTGCTGATGACTCTTAGAGTCACTAGGTACTGCTGAAACATACAGGTCTAATAGGTCTATTTGTGTGTGTGTTGATACAGGATGGTGGGGGTGAAGACTTGTCCTCAATTGAGTCTTATTCTGGAAGTTCAAAATACTTTTATCCGCGGGTAGATTCTCCTGCTACTATCGTTGAGAAGTCCCCAAACGTGAGTTTAGTCAGTTTGAAACGAACCAACTCTCATGAACCATTTTCTCTTAAATGTTGTTTTCACAGTGGAAACCGGAAAACGCTATTATATGCCCGAATGGTTCAGAAGATCACAGAAATGGTGCCAGATGGTGCCCTGTACGATCAAAGGTTCCAAAGAGGCGATTCCGAGTCCGGGGAGTGTCTTCATCGAAATCTCGCGATTCGCCCGAAGACGTCCACAACCTCCTTTCTACCATTACCACCCTGCAGGCCAGTTGATTAGCCTCAATATTCGCTCCTTGCCTCAGAGGGTTTTTTTTTTAACAAAAAAGGACAATTTCAGAGTAGAAACAAAACTCTAGCTCAAGAAGTGACTATGTACCAAGAAACAGCATTAAAAACCCAGCAGACTCTGGAATCAGTGCAACAAGAAGTCACCGTTCTCAAGAACAAGTACCTAAGTTTCATGTTTTTGATTCGTAAATTCAAGTACAAATGCGTTCTCTAACACTCTGCTCGACTTGGCCACACAGACTCGATGAAATGAGAGCAATCAACACTTGTATAGAAGAGAGCAACACTAACGTAGTCAACGACTATAGAAAAGCGTTGACTGATTCGGTTATACGTTTGTCAGAAAGACTTGATATTGTTTCCAAAAGAAACGTCGACCTCGAGGAAAAAGTTGAAAAATTGAAGAGTGAAAAGAAAACACATTCTCCGAGCAATGCAGCTAAACGTAATGTGAGTAACTCTCAGAAGAACTGTTCTTATCGTTGCTTGTGATTAGGCAATGATGAATGTAGAGAGGGTTTGAGGCCGCTATTAAATTGAGTCTATGTCCAAAGTTATTTCAAATATCCCAAAACAGCTCTTGAAGTTTGGAACAATAGGTAATATTGTTCCGAATGGAACAATAATATTGTTATTGTTTCGTTTCACTTTCCCTTCTGTAGATTTTAACGGTGTTTTGCGAGAATTTCTAAAGCATAGTTCAGTTCTCTTTCAGATAAAGAATAAATGGATAAAAATTGTGTTAAATGGTTAGTTTGGAAGAATTGTTATTTTGCTGGGTCTCTGATCTTATAAGATATATATACATATTTCAAAATAAGGTTTTAATAATAAGATAGGTAATTGATTATTATTATTATTATTATTATTATTATTATCATTATTATCATACTGAAGGCTATTCAACTCAAATCCAAGTCTGCCAGTGTTAAGGCAATGCTTATTGCTGGCAGCCTAAATTAGAAACGTTACCTAATTATAGAAAAGTTGTGTGCCAATATTGAGATCTTCCTAAATTTGTTCGAATTTCGAACAAAAAATTACAATTAAAAGCAAATTTTTACATGAATATGTCTTTTGGCTGGGGGTCAAGGAATTTTTAGCGACACTTTTTTTTTTGCCACAATTGCTTAAGCGACAAATGCAACGGGATACCAGTTAAGTAAACAAAATCATAGCTACATATCGGTAGCTATGAAGCAAGGTTCTCTAGAATACTGCGATATTTGAAATTAAAAAATATCTTGTGTGTATTTTATTTCATCATTTTGATTTTCAAATTACACCTACAAGAATGGACATATCCATGATCTAATGTTTTTCCCTCTAGGGGAGAGTCTCTACTTTCGTCACTTTCTTCACTTAAATACGGTTTTTTGGATTTTTTCAATAATGTGTGGAAAGAACTTTGTCTGCCTCGAATTATTCTAGGGAAACCGTAATTATTACGGGTTTCCCCGTACAACAATTCGAGGCTGACAACGTTTTTTCAACTCTAAGAGTGGGTAGAGTAAATTTGTAAATTTTTAAATTGTTCAAAAACATATTCAATTGTACCATCAAAATTGCAATAGGTATTTAAATTCAAGTCTGCCGAGGTAACCCGTCCGTTTGGAGAAGGCAGAAAACGATCAATATCTATGAAATACCAGCCATTTCAACTGTCCCAAAGTCCATGAAATTTGACCATTAAAATGGCTAGAGTTCACATAGGTAGGTATAACTACCATACATGTCTGTCGGGGTATGCCGTCACTTTAGGAAAGGTAGACACCACCAACAAATCTCGTACCTATCAATACCAACCCCAAACACTGTGTAAAATTTCAAGTTTCCTTAAATTGATGAAATTAAACCCCCAAAATTGCAATTTTCCGAACTTTGTGTGCACGGTATGGCGAGCGATTCGGGATGGCAGATAAAAATAAATATGTCCATTATGATGGCTATTTTCAAGTAGGTAGGTATCAAACGTTCAACAATCCTGAAGTTTATTAAATGTGACCCCAAAATGACAATGCCTTTTTACCGTCCTTCATTTGTACTCTGCTCGTCGTTGGCTTACACATAAACCTACTACTATCCCACAGGTTCCAGACCCGGAAATGAAGGCGATAGTCAGTAAACTGAAACGAGACCTGGATCTTGAAAGGAGGAAACGGACGTTGGAGACGCAAGCGCTGCGGAAGTTGCTGGCACAAAAACAACGCCAGGTCGGTTCTCTTCGACTAATTTGCTCCTGCTTCTGTCTTGTTAAAATCTCAAATTTGTTTTCTTCAGTTAGAACAGGTCGACTACCACGTTCAACATCAGTGCGACAAAATGCAAAAGGAGGTATCTTGTATGAAACATGAAATCGACAAAAGCGAACATCCGCTGATTAGTGCGTCACCAAAATTCAAAGAAAAAGTAAGTTGGTAAGTATCAATATCAATAGGTTTGCTAACGCGAAGGCCGACAAAAACTGCTTTGCTTCGCAGATATCAGGTTTAAGAAAACATGTTTATCACGTGGAGAAAACAAACAAAAAGATTTTGGGAGTATTCGAACGGAAATTGAATCAATATAAAGACGAGTGCGACCAGAAGGTATTATTAATTTATTTCAACCCAAGTCATTTCTCACCCTAACCACCTCATTTAATTTATTTCAATTTGATTAAAATTACAATTTTCCAAACTTCGACTCATTCAAATCATCCCCACTGACAAACTTGAATTTCAGCTCAACTTCCTCCATAGAGAAATTGAAACTAAAGATAGACTCGCCAACGGTTTGCAATCTGCCTTGAAGAAAGCGGAAGCTCAGTACAGGAAGCACATCATGGAGTTGCAAGAAAGTTGTAAAGCACAAAGAACCTTCGATCACCAGGTATCCCTTGTAAGCTCAAGTATGAAGCGGATGGGAAATAT
Source organism: Pilophorus perplexus (assembly GCA_955831195.1). NCBI lineage: Eukaryota > Metazoa > Arthropoda > Insecta > Hemiptera > Miridae > Pilophorus > Pilophorus perplexus. Next base: position 26,176,921 of record OY037009.1, on the reverse strand, counting down.
GATAACTGGTCTAACTGGTTCCAAACCTGTTGTGAGCGACTTCAGATAGGGTTTAACTTATTTTTAACAGCCAACTGCCACTTCGAATTGATTCCTAATCTGCCAAACTTTATTTAGAAACACAGCAAACTGATCCTTAACCAATCGAATCGGATTCAACCCAACTGTGAGCCTCTTCAAACTGGTCCCTAACATACCAAGGAGGTTTTAACTTGTTTCTAACCACAGCAAACCAATTCCTAACCGGGCAAACCAGTTTCAACCTTGTACTGAGCCACTTCCAACTGATTCCTAATCTACCAAACCGGTTTTACTTTATTTAAGCAAAGCAAACTGATCCTTAACCAGTCAAACAGGCTTTTACGTCACACTGGTCCTTAACCTGCCAAGAGGGTTTAGCCTGAGACGTGTCAAACCAGTCCCCCTAAAGGGTGTAAGCCGTATTTAACTATTCAAACGAACTTAACCACGCGATTGGCCACCTCACTCAAGAATATCATACGAATAAATTATTTTGAAATATTATTTTTCAGAGAATTGCAGCTTTGGAAGAACGTTTGAGGAAAAGACTGTTTGATTGAAACTGCGAAGAAAGAATACCTACACTGAAATAGAACTTTATACTAACAACTTGCTGTGAATTACTTACTTATTTCTTGGTTGACTATTGAAACATTCCCAAACAACTATAAAAGGGTGCTTAGATGGTGTTAGGGTGGGTGGGGGTGAAAGGGGGCTAGTGAGGGGAAAACCGCAGATCTTTGGCCGAGAGTTGGCCAAAGAAGGGGTACAAATAGATTTCACCTTCCAGAATCTGGAAGGAATACAGTATGAGAGTTAAAGAAGTCATCTGATGACTTCTTTAACTCTCATACTGTATTTCTTTGAGAACAAAAACTACCCATTATTGAAAAGCAAGTAGAAGAGATCTGTGGCCAGGAGGGTGAGATCGAGGGGGGGGGGGGGGGGGGCTAGTCCTATTATACTGGAGCTCTAGCCCGAGGAGGACCTAGGCGAACCATCTTTATTCTAGGGTACCTACTTTAGAAGTCAGAAAAATTCAGCGTGGCGAGCATATACCTAATGAGAAAAGTCTGCAACCACTTTCAATTCAAAAATTTAGCTCAATGTGGTCCAAAAAAATGTTCGAGGAGTTCAAGAAATAGAAACTTTAATAGGCCAGTTTGAAAGGACTAGGGGGGCTAGAGGGCTCATCACTCTCCCTCCACCCACTTCACAGGGTGCAACGCAGACGATCATCCTGATAGTTTTGCACAAGGGAAGGGAATGTGGTCTACAACATATTCAATAACAAATCCCAAATCAATTCACAGTCCTTTAATTCCAAAAATACAAACATGTAACATTGGTAACCTAAATGAATCAACCACCCGCCATTAATGTTCACGTGTTCGAACATTCAAGCTGCCCAAAATGGCGATTTAATCAAAAGTGCAACTACAATCAGATACATTAGGACGGCACCGACAATTCAAATTTTACATCTTTTAGAATTCGTAGCTAACAAATATGGTAAAACTTCATGAGCACCAATCAGTCCAAAGGAATGTGGAACAATAAAAAATAAGGTGAAAATACAGTCAAAATGGAACATCCCGAATTTTCTTTACCCGAGGCACAATTCGTCAATGACAAGTAGAAAATCAGTCGACACAGCACGCCCGTGCAAGATCAATCTAGTTAAGTTGAAAGTACGTCACTAGCTACATATCTATTTTGGCCAGAGTGGAGTGCCACGCCCGAGTGGACCAAAACAACCTGAAGGAGGGTATAATATACATGTACCTATCGTCGCCACCAAAGTAATTAGGTACGCATATCTCATTTTTTGGGTGTTTTGAGTTTGGTAGGTACATACCTTTATGTAAAATCCAACGGCCTTTCGAATAAAAATGGTGTGGTAGCGGTGGGAAGGGCCATAAGAGAGAAATCGAAGTAAATGTTGATAACGAATAACTAATCAGCACACACGGCCAGTCATCTAAGCATATCTAAGCCCTTTACCATGTGAATTACGAACTGTCCAAGTCGGTCAGTTTGAGCCAGTGTGAAACCGTTATCTTTACTGCTAATCTTTACTACTAAAATAAAAATGGCTGAACTAATGTCCCTGAGGGTGGGCTCAAATTGACGAGGTTGTTCTAACTTACATAATAGGCTATAGTAGATTTCGCCAACTCTCTTCCTTCATCGCGAATGGAGCTTTCCTTCACGACGAGAGCCGGACCCAATACCGTCGTTACTAGGGATTACTAGGAAAATTTTCGTAAAGCCAAAACCCGGTACCTACAACTTTTGCTTTTAATTAATCTTTGAGTAAGTTTTGTTAAAAATGATTGTAGCCTACAAGTCCATGCCTAATTTCCTTAAATTAGTTTCCTTCTATGACGAATTTGTTTGCTGTCATAGGTTCTGATGAAGATTATAAATTAATAAGCACGGCGAAAAAGGCGTAATTCTGTTTTGGCCCCGTTCCTGATACCTGACAAATTCATCCTTGTAAAGTGGGTCGATATTCACAAATAATTATTAATCTTTGAGTAAGTTTTGTTAAAAATGATTGTAGCCTACAAGTCCATGCCTTATGTTTCCTTCTATGACGAGTTTTTTTGCTGTTATAGGCCCTGATGAAGATTATATATTAATCGAAAGCTCGGCGAAAAAGGCGTAATTCTGTTTTGGCCCTGTTCCCGATACCTGACAAATACAACTTTTGCTGTCGGTTTTGAACGGAACCACGTCAGTTAAAACGAGCATTTTACGCTGATTTCAATGAGTACAAAACGATTTCTGGGCGATAAAGGAAGTTATTTGAAGATCATTGGTAGGTGGTAGAGTTTCTTTGGCGAGCCTTGATTCTGGAACTCCAGACGCTTCTCTTGATTCGATAGGTAGGTACCTACTCTCGAGAAACAGGTCAACAAGCGTTGTTACTAAGAAAAATGAGTTTAGTTGAGTTGATGGGTTGCTACGGGGAAGCGTGGGCTACATTTTTGATTGGTTGGGAATTTGATACTTCACAACGAGAACAGGTCAACAGGTGTTACTAAGAAAAACCACCAGTAGACGGTTGCCACGGGCGTTCCAAGTGAAGCAAGGATTTGCATTAGTGATAGGTGAAGGATGGGAGGTTGATATTTCGTGCGAAGCACAGGTGTCCCAGCAAGTAATATAGGTAATAATCTTTACTATTAATAAAAATGGATGTCTGTATGTTTTTTCCAACATCACGCCCAAACGGCTGATCCAATTTCCGTGCCGGTGGACGCAAATTGACAGCGAGTTCCAAGATAAAAGACTATACCCAAAAGCGATTAGGGATTACTAGGTAAATTTTCGTAAAGCCAAAACCCAGTAAAACTTTTGGCGTCGGTTTTTTTTTTTACTCTGATTTCAACGAGTACAAAACAATTTCTGTGCAATAACCCTTTCAGAAGTTATTCGAAGATTGTCAGTAAGTGGTTTTTTTTTTTTTTTTTTTTTTTTTTTGCGAAGGGGTGATAGAGGGGGTGATAGACGATGGGGAATTGGATATTTCGTGCTTCGTGTTCCAGCAAAAACTAAAAACAATTACCAGAAGACGAGTTGCTATGGGTGTTCCAAGTGAAGCATGGGTTACATTTAATTTATTGATAAGGGGTTTGCGGAATTTCACTCCTGCTCATCCCAGAGCGCGAAATATGGTATGGGTACTGTTTCTTTAGGATCAATGGAAGTGAACCTACATGGACAGGTAATTTTATCCTCTCTCATTGTACGAGCCTTTGATTCGAGATATTTCGATCATTCACGACAAGAAATGGGTCAACAAGGTTGGACGTGCTTGCGCTCTGAGTGAATGGATGCATTATTGAATGGAAATTTGATATTTCGTGCAAAGCACGGGGGTCCCAGCTAGTGATATATATAAACGTCAACGTTTATGTAACAACTGATAACATCATTGAAAACAGCTGTATTGGCTCTCCCGGAAAATTGGACAAAATGAGATATGCGTAATTACTGTGGTGACGACATATTATTATGTTCCTCTTTTTTACCAATTATTTATCGGGTCCGGCACAGAACGGATACGCTAGGGAAAAAGTCATAACGTCATTATTGTAAAACTGAGCTCGAACAAAATACGCTCGTCCATTACAAGTCCAATATGACTAGTCATGGTTATCAAAACGCTATGATGGCCTACTTTTCTCACACGGAAGAACATTATCTTAACAATTAATCAGAATTTGTACTGAAGGAACAGATCATCGAGATTTGTTGAGCAGTCAATTAGTCTGATGAAACTTCAGAGATATGAAAAGTTGAATCTGAAACAAGAAAACGTTAACCCTGCTACACCCTAACTTAACAAACAAGTACAGATGGAGATCATCTAATTTTTACCACATTGTTAACAGTTACTATCAATGAAGCCCCTTTCACTTGAGATGACTCACCTGGAAAGGATTTGAGGTAACGAGGAAATTATAGGGCCATACCCCTGAGCGTTGTCGTAAAGTTCACACAGAGGAGCGGCAACGAGCTTGTAGTTCTTCGGGACCGCAAATAGAGCTGGAAAATATTGAGATTTTACTTCCTCGTATGAGAACGTGTAGATGAGTAGAAATTAAGAATAATTTCGAACTCAAGAAAATAAGAATGAACGAGAATTTTAAATAAGTACGTTAATATGTCATTCATACCACTAATAATAATTATTAGTGGTATGAATCACATATTACCACTTGGTATAGTAGGGGGCCTCCCCTGCTGGCTATGCCAGCCAACCCCCGATTGTATCCAACCTGGCCTCAGATCCAACAAATGGTTTTCCATATAGTGTAGATTTGTGAGGGGGGGGGGGGGGAGAAGTTGGAGGAGGCAGCCGCGTCCCTGGCCCACTGCCATCACAACATCCTGTCAAATGCTCCAGCCCCTATTTCTTGATCACTTTTGAAGCAACGTTTTGGCGGTTTCGGTTTTTCTCGTCATCTATTCCTTTTAAAGGTGTTGTTACAGTCCCCTGTCCTCTGCCATTTTTTTGAAAGGACAGGGGACTGTTACAGTACTGGGACGACATATTAATATTTTGAGTGAAGCTATTTGTTGTTATACATAAAAATAATATTATTAATATACATGTTTACTGCTGTTGGTGTGCATTAAATAATTTAGTTCATCACAATAATTTTACAGTCCCCTGTATCTTTAGAATGCTTGAAATTCTGTAACTTCTAGAAGAATTTCTATGAATGGAAACTCGAAGGATTCATTCTTGGAGCAATAAATATGAGGATAATAGAAACAAAAGGAAAATCAGAGACATTTTCATGGAAAATTGATGGGTCAAATCTGACAATTTGCAGAGAATCATTCACATGTGTTTGATATGTACCTATATCAAAGCTACTCCGTACAACACGAACTTACCATTGTCAGCCAGTTGCACGAGGAACATCCTCTTATGCTCCTTTGGTTTGGTGATGTGCGGAGGGACGTACGGGTACAGAGGAGGTTCGAAATTCGGGCGCCACCAGTTTCCAATCGTGTCTTCCACCACCCATTCTTGTTTCACTCCATCTTGCCTCCCAAGCGTCTACAAAAGTGGTGACTACAGTCACAGTTGACAAGCGAGGATTTTGACAATGTTTCCAGGAAAGTGTACGAGACATGAAAACTAACGAAGATAGCGCTACTGTTGATAATTCGATTTTCTGTCTAGTGGGCAAAAGTTCCACGCGAATCGTACGATTCTTCTGACTTTCCTGCCAAAAAAAGTACTAATTTGGTCACAAAAAGCAACATTGTTCAACGGAAATCAATTGAATAAATCCGCTCTAAATACCTCTGTAAGCAGACGCTTGAGGCCTGTAACCTCATCTTCGTTTGGGTCCAGTTCTCCACCGGGCAGCTTGAAAAAAGTTGTTCCAAGCTGTAGGAGGAGAATGTGAGGCAGACCGTGTTCGTGGACTAAAAGCACGCCTTCCACAGACCTGGGCAAATCATTAATTCTAATAATAAAAATGCTGCAAAATTTTCACTAGGGATTGTTATTCTTTGATATAAATTATCCAAAAATTAATTCTACATCAACAAAAAATTATTTTTGAGTTTTTCTTTTAACTTTTCTTGGAAAGTTTGTGGGCGGATGTGGAACCCCAAAAAGTGAATTCTACGTCCAAAATTACTCAGAAAACTACCCCTCATTCGATTTTCTGGCATCTTTCAAAAATCCCACTTGTAGCCCCATAGGCGGAATGGGGCAAGAAGCAGAACCGGCCGGTTGTTATCTGCCGTTATGTGGCAGATTCCACGGTGGAATCTGATCGTTCTGGGACCCCAAAAATTGGATTCTACGTCCAAAATTACTCAGAAAACTACCCCTCATTCGATTTTCTGGCATCTTTCAAAAATCCCACTTGTAGCCCCATAGATTCCCACGGTGGAATCTGATCGTTCTGGGACCCCAAAAAATGGATTCTATGTCCAAAAATACTTCGAAAGCGACACCCCACTCGACCCCATTGCCGAAACCCTTCATAAAACCCCTCCCGTAGCTCCATTGTTAAGACAATCGGGCTGGAAACCTTGCGGGCACAACTAGATGGTAAACTAAAAATTTAAAAAAAAAATCCTACTGCTCGAAATGCCTCAGACGGCGCACAGTGGGGCCAAGGTGGAAAAAATCCATTTTTGCAAAGTGACCCAAAAAGGGATGTAATGTGGTTTTCTCTAAGTTTATTACCAGTAGAATAAGGGAGTGAAAGACCTTCGGTGGCTAAAAATTGTTTTCACAACCAAATGGAGGCTGAAACATGATATTTCGAGATTTTAAGCTTTTTGAGAGTATAATTTGAAAATTGCCTACCACGTTCTATGTGATTGAAAAAATGCCTAAATGGTATAATGTTGGTAATATATTCATGTAGTATCGCTAAGAAATACTAATTATTTTTTCAAAACATTATGGCTTGAACATTAGCTCCAGATTTGGGTTTTTATAGCGAAATACAGCTTGAGAGGCATGGAAAAAACGAGCTTCGCCTTCCTTTGGTTTGGCTCATTTTTTTTCTTGAAGTTCTGACCATTATCAAGAAGCTGTACAAATTTCATCGCCGTATTCCACCGTATTCAGGTGTAGTGGATTAAAATGTGATCAAAGACAGAGCGAGACCGTCTTTGCCGTCACCCCACTCATTCCTTTTATTGGAATTGAACGACTTGTGTAGACTCGGCAAAGAACCGTCAAACGAAGAAGTTTTGAGCATAGGAATGTCTCCATTACATGCCCGTATAAGGTTTATGGAGTTTATACTAAAACTCGCCTACAATCTTGAATTTAAACACTGGAGAACTTCGAAAGAAACCAAACCCTTGAAGGAATCGGCAAAAAAAAAACGGATTCAGGATGAGTTTCAAGAAAAATTGGGGTTAAAAGTAGACTTAGTCAAGCAAGGAACAGGTACTACAAATGATGGTAACACATCCCGTCGATTTTTTGAAAACCCCGACATTACAGCTGAAATCACTGGCATTGACAAGGGCGTGATATCTAGACTGGCAACAATATTGCAAGTTATTTGCTGCCAATTTCCGATTGACCCCGAAAAATTTCGAATATTTTCAGAGGAAACAGCTAAGATGACTGTGTCCCTCTATCCCTGGTACTATCTTCCAGCAACTGTCCACAAGATCTTGTTTCATGGTTATCAAATAATTGAGAATGCAGCACTACCGATTGGGGCACTTTCAGAGGAGGCCCAAGAGGCACGTAATAAGGACTACAAGTACTTCAGGTACTTGTAGGAAGCACCAGTAGGAAGCACTCCCGTATTGCGACAAATACTGATGTTTTTAATAGCATTATGGTTTCATCTGATCCGGTGGTGACAACTTTGAGGCCGCTGCCCAAGAAAAAGATTCTTCCATTAAGTGAGGAAGCGAAGGAATTATTAATTTTGTAGAAGTTTAATCGCTTAACATTAATTTAATTATTTTTTATACTGTATTTAATACAGTTAAGTCTGTCTGTAGACCCCCTGAAGATGATGGAATAAACCGTCGAAAGCTAAGGAACAAAATTTACTCAATCACCTGACCGAACCCCAATAATCAGCAACGCACTTTGCCGAAGCTAAAACCTACCTATATAACATACCTACCTACATATTTATAAAGAAACCTTAATTCAAACAACCATTATCATCGTATTCCACGACCTCTGAAACGAAAAAGACAACTTTTTCTAAAAAAAAGTTGGTAAATGATCACAGGAAATTTTTCACACCCTTTCCCACTTTTATTAACATTAATTTTTTCAAAATTCACAAGATTTAGCGCTAAAATAATAATTTTAAACTTCAGAAAACATACTTTTCTAATGTATTCTTGTATTCTGAATCGAATGAAACCATTCCCAAGTCAAAACACTAATTCATTTCAAAGATAATGATTTTTTTCCCATTTTTGGCCATTTGGCCCCACTGTGCGGCGTACTTACGGCGGGCGGGCATTTTTCGGTTTTGGAATCTACTTGAAATGAAGCGAGGTCAAATTTTGAGGCCGATCAGAATATTGACTTTCCACGCGAATACATAGGTGTATTATTCCAAGAATAATAAACCAAAAAATATCTATTTATTATAGGTAGACCGAGTAGCTTCGCTCGAGACAAACTGGAGCAAACTTAGAGGGAAATGGGTGAATCCCACCTTTAAAAGCCCCACAGAGCCTCGGGCTGACTTTCATGAGGCGATTCTACGTTCAAATGACCGAAACGACATCTCAACGCCCCACTAGGGAAGGCCTTCTAATGCCCATGTAGACCACACAAAGCCCCAAAAAGCCGCTCTGGGGGTCCATGATTTGTTGTACCCCACAGAGACACCAGATTCTGCATTCGTATGTCTCATCACGAGCCGGCAATGGCAGACTAAATCATCAGATAAGTACCTAGTTAGGCATCAGTTGGGCTCACCTTCTCATGCCTATCTTCTCATACTCGTCTCTCATTCGCTGAAATCTTGCAGGGACGGAAGGATCTTTCTCGAACAGAGGCTCCTTCTTACCGAACGTGTAATTGGTCAACGGGTACCTGAAACATAACGAGGAGTTTACTAATGGGGGCCTTTCTGCCACTCAGTTCCAGGATGCATTGCCAATTCGTTATGGACTAGAACTAGGGCCTGCCGGAGCTGTGCGACGGCTGTGGAGAACGAATGCAGCCCAATCACGCCCTAAACTGTAAGACAGAGGGGCAGGTAAAGCGAGGGCATGAGCAAATCAGAGACGATTGCGCTGGCATGACAAGCATGGCCTGGAACGGCGTTCAAACTGAGCCAGTAGGTACTCCGCGAAAGTGACGGCCGCAACCCAGCTCTCATCGCGGACTTGGCGGTTCCGGGGGCGTGGCATAGGGAGAAACTTGCGTTTTTCGACAACCGCGTAATCAACGCTGACGCAGTTTCCTATGCCTGCCTTAATTGCCCCCAAGTTTCCCGCCATGCAGAAGCGGCGAAATATGATAGAGTAGCGGAAGACATGAGGGCATCATTCCGTTCGTGTGATGGGTCATTTGGGACGGAATTCCAGGGGTTCCACAAGCAGCTTGCCACTGTTCTCTCTGAAAAGTGGTTCCGCCCGTAATCCCAAGTAGCTGCCTGGGTTCGGGTCAAGACTCAGTTCGCAGTGATCCAAGCCGTCGCCGTGGGACTACAGGAGACTCGGCGGAAGTTTCGTTGTCTGGGGTTGGAGGATGGCGCTGGACTCCAGGTTTGGGACCGCGAGTGAAGGCTGAACTTCCCTTAACTGCTACTTACTTACTGCTAGCTCCACAATTTTCAGCATCGTCTTTTCCGTGCCATGCAGTTACAGGGGAAAGTTAATATTTGTGACAAAAATTATGTTTGATAAATAGGGGATATTAAATAGGAGTTTACTAATACCGTTTCTAGAATTATTATGAAAAATGAATTATTATATAAGAATAAAAACGCTGCAAATTTTACACAAGGGATTATTATTCTTTGATATTAAAAAAAAAAAAAAAAAAATAGTGCAAAAATTAATTCTGTCATTAAAAACATTTTTGAAAAAAAAAAAGAAAAGAAAAGAAGTTTTCTGTACAATGTTTGGACAGACGAGGGACCTCGAAAAATGGATTATGCGTCCAAAATTACTAGGAAAACGACGTCTTATTTGAGTTCCTGGGATCCTTCTAAAATCCCATTTGAAGCCTCATGAACGCCCCTCATAGGTGAAATCGGATCGTTCTGAAACCCAAATATGGATTCCACGTCCAAAAAATACTTCGTAACTGACGTGTAACTCAACCCCATGGCCAAAAACCTTCAAAAAGCCTTCCCGTGGCCCCTTTTTAGCACCAAAGAGCCCCACAGGTTTGGGGGATCGGGCTGAGAACCCTGCGGACACAACTAGTTACTAGTACCTATTAGAGAGTTTTTGCAGACCTTTCCACGAATCCGTAGCAGGAAATCCGTATGGGCTGTCTAGGCCGACCATGACTGGAAGCTAACCACCTCAACCACCCCACTACAGATTCCTTACGAATCCGTATGGAAAAATTGACTACTAAAGTGACGCGCACGTTGTTTTCACTCTCACATACCTCAAGAAAAAATGGTCGCCGTGAAGTTTTGACTTGTTGCGTTTGAGTATTTCACAAGTATTAAATACTTGTAATAAGAAATTTTCTTATTACAAGTACGAGGACTCCTACTGCCACTCGGTTTTTTGTGAAGAGGAAAATGGATGAAAATCAAAAAAAGAAAAAAAAATGGTCGCCGTGAAGTTTTGACTTGTTGCGTTTGAGTATTTCACAAGTATTAAATACTTGTAATAAGAAATTTTCTTATTACAAGTACGAGGACTCCTACTGCCACTCGGTTTTTTGTGAAGAGGAAAATGGATGAAAATCCAAAAAAAAAAAAGGTCGCCGTGAAGTTTTGACTTGTTGCGTTTGAGTGTTTCACAAGTATTTCTTATTACTAGGGTTGCCTGATGAGAGAAAAGGAAAAAAAGGACATCAAGATATATAACGTATAAATTACAAAATGCACATACTATATTATAATATAATTATAAGGTAAAGGTTTTTCATCAATCAGATGGATGATGGTTTGTTACCTACCTAATCGGGTATTATAATATGTTGAATGTTGAAACTAAAAACTTGAAGTGGATTCTATTCCTATTAGAATTAGATCATTTTCTATAATATAATGATATTATATTATAGAAAATGTAATAATATTATAGAAAATATAATAATATTATATTATAGAAAATGATCTAATTCTAATAGGAATAGAATCTACTTCAAGTTTTTAGCTTCAACATTCAACATAATATGTTGAATGTTGAACCTAAAAACTTGAAGTAGATATTATTATAATACCCGATTAGGTAGGTAACAAACCATCATCCATCTGATTGATGAAAAACCTTTACTGTGGGGACATGTAGTCAGTTCCTCTCATCCACTGAGAGTTCATCAGAGAAAAATTTTCTCTGATGGAATGAGAATATTTAATATTCTCTCGACGTTGGCATTATGGGCAGGAATGGCGAAAACAATTTGGCACAATTTGAGAAGCTGTGAGTGTTTCTCTGATTGGTCGACAAGATGGAAATATTCACACCATCTTTGACTTCAGTTCATGGCTTTAAATTTAGTGAGAAATTAGATTTAGGGAGAAATTTCTCCTTCAGTCTTTCAGTCAGAAAATCTTCGACTTCCTCCAACGAAGCTAGCACCTCCAAAACTGAGTTATGTTTGGCTTCCAATTTTTTAATCTTTTCATTGAAAGAAAACATTAATGAATGTAGAAACCACAAGTCACTTTCATTTTCTGGCTATTCAAACAGATTTTTTATTAGGATAGGAGGGTTGCTCTGAGACATAAAATACGACGCCAGAGGTTCATACATTTGAAGCACACGATTTATGCAGGGAAACAACGACAACCAACGGGATTTGGAGTGGCGAAGAAGCTGCCTGTATTCGATGTCAACGCCCACGATGGACATAGGTTTAACAAGAACAAGATTTTTTCTAAGCAGGCTGTTCCAGATAGGTAGGTAGCCCAAACGATTTTCAGGTAATTTCGAGGTAATTTCAGAAAATGAGAGATTTAAAAAAAAGAGAACATTTGCCCGAAAAATGAAAAAAGAGAGGACGCCCGGACAGGGTGTGAAAAAGAGGACATGTCCGGAAAAAAGAGGACGTCTGGCAGCCCTACTTATTACAAGTCCTACGAGGACTCCTACTGCCACTCGTTTTTTTGTGAAGAGGAAATGGATGGAATAAAAATTTCCAATTCATCCATCGAGTGTAGAAGAATAAAACAGAAGAGAACAAAGCGAACTGAGAACAAAAAATAACAAAGCAGAATACAAGCCCGTTTGTTTACAAGAAAGCATCTTGAGGTTACAACGGGGTTACACAAGCGTCAGGTTATGTTGCTTTTCATACTGATTTCTATACAGATTTGGTAACCCGTAGGAATAAGGATTCTTACCGCCTACTGCTACAGATTCCTTACCGATTTGTCCTCGCGCATGCGCACTCCCCCTTTCCTTACAGATTCGTACTACGGATTTCCTCCTACCGATCGGTGGAAGGGTCTGCAAAAACTCTCTATTTTGTCAAAATTTCAGATTAAAAAAATATTCTCCTGACCAAAACGGCTCGGACGGCGGGCAGACATTTCGTTTTTGGATTCTAGACATCTTGAAACGGTAATGTCAAATTTTGAAGCCGATGAGAATAGTTATTTTCGACTTCCGTTGCGATTAAATAGGTGTACCTACCTATTACCTATTCCATTAATAATAAATCAAAATTTAAAAAAGAAATCTGTAAAATGTTTGGAGAGATGTGGGACCTCGAAAAATTGATTAAGTGTCCTCTTAATAATTATGTGTCCAAAATTACTCGGAAAACGACACCCCATCTGACATCCTGGGATGCTTCAAAAATCTAATTTGTAGCCCCATAGATCCGCGCGGTGAACCGGATCGTTCTGCGACTCCAAAAATCTGATTCTACGTCCAAAAATAATTAGAAAACGACACCTAACTCTACCCCATAGCCAAAGACATTTTAAAAACCCCTCCCGTTGCCCCATAGCGCCCCACGAGTTTGGGCTATCGGGCTGACAGCCTTGCGGACACGACCAGAAGGTAAACAGAGTATTTTGTCGAAATTTCATTTCGGCGGACGAATTTTTGGAATCTATACTCAAAATATCAAGTTGGCCAACTTGCCTATAGTTGAGAGCTTAATAAATCGCTATATTTTATCGTGAGCAGAATGGAATAGATATGGGAAATTAGCGGGTTAAGTATACGAGTTTTCACTATCCCATTGGAATCTGTCAAAATGGACAGGGCCGGGCCCAAGGTAACCATGCCCATTCCTCTCTGTTTACTCTGTGGCCGGGCCTCAAGGTTCTCGAGGGTCCTTTTGACCACACAGTTTCCACTCTCTTCCATCACAGTAATAAAGGCAGCTCTCCACGACATAGCATGACGGCCTGATTGCATTTGAAATAATTTAGATTTTTTAATTTTAATAATTAAAATTACAATTATTGAGAACTTACAAGTTGATGGTGCGAAACAGGGTTTTGTTGGCCAGGTGGTTGGGATTAACCATTCCACGTTTGGTGTGAGCCGGCCAACTTCCAACGTTATTCATGAGGTGCTCACAGAGGGATAATACGGAATCCGTATTACGGATTGTTGTAGAAAATCCTGTAAATGATGCTCGATCGAGAAATACACCGCTTTGAGTTGTCACCCTGTTTGGGTCTTCGGAAGAACTTCTTCCTTCCACCTAGGGATGTTGAAAAAGTATCGATACTTTTCCCCCCGATACATATCGTAGTATCGATACTTTTTTCCTGTATCGGCGCCGATACTTTTTTTATCCCTCACATTAAATGTGAAATGAAATTTTCATCAGATTCAAAACTTACGGTAGTTGACAGTACCTCTACCTAGACCAGCAATTATTGAAGAAAGTTGATGTAGGTACCTACTACCACCTCCAGCTCTCATAACAGGAGAATCAGCCGTCCTCGATCAAGGGTGGACCACCAAAATGTTGGCCACAGCTACACCAAACGGGGGAATGTTCCCCTTTTTCGCTACCTGTACCCCCGAGGCTTGGAGCAAGGTTTTCAGTCCGATCGTCCAAACCCGTGGGGCGCTATGGGGCAATGGAAGGTTTTTTCTAAAGGCGATTGGCTATGGGATCGAGTTGGGTGTCGTTTTCGAAGTATTTTTGGACGTAGAGTATATTTTTGGGGGTCCCAGAAGGATCCAATTTCACTGTGGGGATGTAAAGGGCTTTCATGGGGCTACAAAAGGGATTTTTGAAGGTTCTCAGGAGGTCAAATATTTTCTGAGTAAAAAAAAAAATTAGTAAAAGAAAAACATTTTTTCAAAAACTTTCATTGAGACAGAATTAATTTTTGCACAAGTAACCCATATCAAGGAATAATAAACTCTTGAGTAAAAATTTGCAGGCGTTTTTGAAAAGTATCGATACTTTATTGAAAGTATCGTATCGATACTTTTAGATACTGTCTAGATGTATCGATACTTTAGAAGTATCAAACATCCCTTCCACCGAGCCGAGTAGGTTAAACCTTCCCTCATGGTTACTTCGGGATACGGATCACAATCAAATATCGATACTGCGCCTTGTCATCGATATTCTCCTGTCGATATTTGATCACCTATTTATCGGAAAAATATCGTTTTCTTGAAAACCCGCTGCGAATTTAACTTAAGGGTTTATTACTCTTTGACATAGGTTAATAATTAATTAATTCTGTGTCATTAAAAAAATATATTTGAAAAAATTAAAATTTTTTGCACAATGACATCGTACATTGTGTTATCGCATGCGACTGCAAAATGTTAAGTGTCTACGACGAATACACGACTGTATCACGAAGAAATTTTCTGGCGCCGAACTGATCCCAAAGAACAACCGTTTATGACGGAGAGACCAGCATGAGTGTAAAATGTTGTGATATGTCGGCAATCTTCTCTAATTTCAAATTGATGAAATCCTTCACGAAGGTCCAACTTATAAAACTCCGCAGCACCGTTGACTCTTGCAACCAGGTCGTCGATCGTGGGGAGCTCGTGACGTTCTCGGAGTACCGCTTTATTGGCTGCACGCATGTCTACACAAAGGCGAAGTTTTTCAGGGTTATGAGGTTTTAGGACCATTTCAACAGGGGAGATCCATGTTGACGCCCCAGTGGCAGGTTCAATTAGGTCCGCTTCCTGCAATCGAGCGAGTTCTTCCTCCAACTTGGCTCGAAGATGGAATGGACCCGGTTGTGGGTTTGTGCCACGATACTAGCAGTCCCCATTGTACTTCTCTGTAACTTGTCCATTACCTACTAATAAGAAGTTTCCATCCATTTTTAAGGTGGCGAAGGTTGTACAGATTTTCAAGGGGGGTTCTAAAGTCGATCCAGGTAACTTCAGATCTATATCCATGCTCAGTGTCGTGGGCAAGATCTTGGAACGATGGGTGAAGGTTTCTCTAGTCGGTTACCTGGAGACGAACAAGCTCTTAAGTCCTGCGCAATACGGTTTCAGGGAAGGTTGTGGGGTGGATGAGGCTCTCTTCGGCCTCACACAGGCTCTCTATGAGTCTAGAGATGCTAGAAAGAAGGCCGCCATAGTTTTCCTGGACCTCAAAAAAACCTGTGACTAGGTACCTATCCTTGAAAACACTCGTCTTGGGTCGTAGAAAGCAAAAATTTGTAAGAAAAATCAGAAAGAGACTAGCATACAATGAGCATACGATGAGGCCACAAGGTTGTACTGTTTTAAAACCTTTGAGCACTTAACGTAAGGTAGATGCGGCGAGATAGTGGGAATCCATCCTATAAAAAGACTAATTCGTCTGAAATCGTCTTTTAGCACTTGTCACTCTATGAGGAACAAAGCCAACCATACAAAGATGTTTCTTTTAAGTATAAGTTTTCCTTTTCGGTCTCGAGTACGTAATAATATTATGTTCCTACAAATATAATATTAATATTATTATATTAGGTATATTCCTACTAATATATTATAATATAATAGCTTTTTTTTCAGCTTCGACCTGCCCCTCAGGACCTTCGGCCCCTCGGGCATCGCCCGATCGCCATACCCGCCTATCCGCCCCTGGTGAGAAGGTTATGAGAGAATCTCTGATTTTTTCTCTGGTTATGAGAGAATCTGATGTTTCAACAGGGTAGGGTTATCAAGTTCGATAGCTCCCAACCATTCGAGCTGTCAGTTCGAGCTGTCAACCTACACATCGACCAGGAACAGCAGATATCTCAAACGTGCGTGTCTCCGTTGATTTCTGTTAATCAAACCTGCAACCGCTGTACCTACACTATTAGTTAAGGGGGAACCGGAGTGGATTTGCCGAACAAGTGTGCGAGAGAGAGGGTAGATGCTCAAAAGTAGATCCAAATTAACTCGGCATCTAATTGATCAATTTCAATTCTGAAAAATGTTTTGAGCTCAGGACTACAATCCTGAAGAGGCCAACGTTGAATTTATTTTTTAATTATTGATTTAGCCATTAATTACAAATTAATCAATTTTTATTACTGAATTTTCGGCGATTAATTGATCGAAATATTCAAAAGTTGGCTTATACCGCCCTTGCAGTGAACCTAAGGAATTAGCAGGTATTTTCAAATTCAATTTAAACCTTCAAATAGCGGCGGAATCCGGTTTCCCGCCAAAATCAGTCACTCCGAATAAGAGTTCGGCTGGAATAGGGCGAGGGGGGCTGGGGGTGCAAGTTCGGAGAAACCTCGGTGGACTTCACCCCTTCATAGATGCAGACTTTTTTTCTTTTTTTTTCTCGGACCGTTTATCCAGCTTGTGTCAAAGTTGCTAAATGCTCTACACTGACGATATTGAATTATTTTGACCGCACCAGAGTCAACAGAAAACCTGTTTCCAACAAAGTAATAAAAAGTAAAATTCGTAAAATTCAACAAAACAGATCCAGTTTGAAAAAAGCACACATTATAAATAATAATAATAATAATAATAGTAATAATAATAATAATAATAATAATAATAAAAACAAATAAATAAATATAAATAACATATGAAAAGAAGCAAAAAAGATAGAAACAGACTCGGGACTAATCTGGAATTTTGAAAATTGCAACTATAGAAAACGAATAAAGTAACTGATACCTAAGTAACTTATCAATTTCGGGGAGGGTATCAAATTTTTTTGAAGTCCAAATCAAGGATGAAAATTATAAAGTCCCTCAGAAATTTTCAGCGTGGATCTCTAGCAAAATTGACTAATGCATGTTATGGGAAATTTATGCTCGTTCACTTTTGGTTTATTATTCTTGGAATATTACACCTATGTTTTTGCGACGGAGGTAGACGCCTCGGCCTCAAAATTTGACATTGTCCGTTTCAAGAGGTCTAGATTCCAAAACTGAAATGTCCGCCCGCCGTCCGGGCCGTTTTGGGTAGTACCTAGGAATTTTTTTAAATCTGAAATTTTGACAAAACAGGTACTTTGTTTACCATCTAGTTGTGCGCGCAAGGTTTTCAGTCCGATCGCCCAAACCCGTGGGGCGCTATGGGGCTAAAATGGGCTACGGGAGGGTTGTTTTGTCGGCTTTTGGCTATGGGATCGAGTTAGGTATCGTTTCTAAGTATTTTTGAACGTAGAATCCATTTATTTGGGTCCCGTAACGATACGATTTCACTGTGGCGATCTATAGGGCTTTCATGGGGCTACAAATGGGATTTTTGAATGATCCCAGGTCAACTGTTTTATAGTAAATATTTTCCAAGTAAAAAATAAAAATTTGTGAAATAAATTCGTTTTGATACAGAATTAAATTTCTTCACAAGTAACCTAAATCAAAGAATAATAAACCCTAATGTAAAATTTGCCGCGTTTGTGATAGTGAATTACGTAGAACGCATAGTTTCGGAGGTACCTACACGAAAAAAAGTGAAAACGCTGATATTCTACACAAGCGTTTATTATTCTTTGAAATACTTGTGCAAAAATTATTTCTGTGCCAATGGAACAAATTTTGGAAACAACTTTTTTTGGATTTAAAAAAAAAAAAATCTTTTCAAAAATTCTCTATTTTTTGCTTGAAAAATATTCAACCACCTGGGATCCTTCAAAAAACCCATTTTTAGACCCATGAAAGCCCTATAGATCGCCACAGTGAAATCGGATCGTTCCGGGATCCCCGAAAATGAATTCTACGTCCAAAAACACTTCGAAAACGACACCTGACTCGATCCCACAGCTAAAAGCCTCCAAAAACCCGCTGCACGGGTTTGAGCGATCGGGCTGAAAACCTTGGGGGCACATCAGTTGTCTAGATGGTAAACCGAGTATTTTGTCAAAATATCAGATTGCACAAAACGGCCTGGACGGTGGACGGCGTACGGCGGACGGACATTTAGAATTTAGAATTTATTTTTATAGATTAGGCCCAATAATTTTATCATTGTAATACAACTAATACAATTATTATTAGTATTATTTCAATTATTATACACTAAGTGTATAATAGGTAAGTCTTATTATACAATAGTTTATTGTAATAAAAAGCTAAATCATAATATGATATCATATAGGTATATAATATATTAATATCATTATGTTGGGTAAAATTCAAAGATTTGTATTTTTTCCTCTCAAAATAATATTCAACTACATACAAAGAAGATAATATCTTCTTTGTACCTACAGATATAGGTATTATATTAGGTAGATGATATTATCATCTACCTAATATAATACCTATATCTGTAGCCGCCCGTGAAAATAGAAAACCAAAAATTTAGGGTAGCCTAAAAATTTCGATCGCCATCTGCGTCAAATCCTCTGATAGTCTCAAGCTGAAACACCTGGCGTGAGAGAGGAATCAAAGAAAGTATGTAAAAATAAAAAACTTGCCGCAGGTACAAAGGGCATCCTGGTGTTTGTTGGTTTGAGTAAGTGGGGTGATTGAGGGTTGGAAGGCGGGGGGGAGGGGGGGGGGGGTGAGATGAGTCACCAAGCTCTCCCTTCACGGCCAGTTTCAACCCATTCCGCTCATCTAGCATAATTCTGGAAACCGGATTCCGATCGCGTTTTTTGATGAAATGATTAGTTTCGGCGAATAATGTTCATTTCTTAATGTTCTTCAGGGTGGTATAAGCTGAATTTCTTCCTCCACCTCATAATGAGCTAAATTCAAAAATTGGCTAAAATTCAAAGTTAGATATTTATTTAAATAGAAGCAATTTCGAAAATGTTGCACGTTGGCCTCTTTTTGATAAGTATAGTAAAGAGATTCCCGTTGCCCGTTTCAAAAAATATTGTTTGGTTGCTCAGCTAATTTGGAACTACTTTTGAGCGAAAATTGGGTTTAATTCGGGGCGACTGGGGCGCCATCTCTTATCTGCGAATCTCACCAAACCCCACTCCGGTTCCCCCTTAAAGGGAGGGCTCACCCACTTCCACAGCTATGCCTCTCCCGCCAGCTGCAAGCAGCTTGGCAGTTCCTTTTCACGCGGGTGGGTACTCCCAGCCATGGAATTATCTTAGTCTTATCAGGGAGAGGAAGATAACAGCAACATTGTGGTTATTGTGGTGGTTATGACCATTAATGGCATAAAGCGACAAATTAGAGCTAGGTATGCTTCGATGCAATTTTGTGTGACATTGCTGGGGAATAGTAACATCGAAGGGACAAAGCACCTTTCCCCTAGGTACCTACATAATAAGTAACTAATATTATTCGTTAGGTACTCGTTTTTGAAAACTACACATAAGAAAAGTTGAGCCACATTTTCGACCCTGGTTGCGAGCACAGGAGACTATTATTAAAAGAAAAATAAACTTAAATTAATGTTGGACCAATCAGTATAGGTAAGTTTACTCTTTTATTCGCGGAATGATTAGGTATATACAATTCAACAATATAAGCGGGCATTATGCGATTTGCAAAGAAACTGAGAAGGCTACGTTTGTTATCGAATACGATGAGTCCCACATCTCTGGATCACGTGAGATTTATTGGCGACATTGGGTTGTTATTGCTGCTTCAGGGTAAGATCTACTTGCTAGTACAGAATTCAAATCCTTACAATGACAAGTAACGTGAGCACCTGAACACAATTATTTCACTTGTCAGGAACACATCCACGCGGAAGCATCATTTCATATAGGTCTTGATCGGTGACATGTCTACATGTCACGTAGATGTCATGTAGATATCCTCCCGCTCGTCGAGCTCAGTGAAACTAAGATGTAAATATCCTCCCGTGACCGGCCACGCGGGCGGACGGTGAGTGGTAAATATCCTCCAGACCTTAGCCCCTTCGCTGGTGAACAGCGATAACGACAGGAAGGTAAGGTTAATGTAGTGTAGTGTTGTTAGTGATGTCAGGGCAGCTCCGAGCACGTCTAATTTTATATCGAAAGCCGCGAAAAAGGGAGGGTGTCTGATTTTCCGGGATAGCTACAAGTTAGTTATCACAAAGAACTAGCTGGTGGGCTGAAGAGGTATAAGTGCACGATGAAAGGGTGTAAAGGGGGTTTGACACTGTACTAGTACAGAAGGAGCTCCTTCATTAATTAAATCCCTCCTTCATCATATTAAAATATTGTCCCAAAAGTACCAACACGTCGTCCTGGGGAGGAATAGCAATAATGTGTGAGTTCTGACTACTGACTTCTTGACTACCTAATTGACTAGATTTCATATCTTACCTATACCCTACATTTAAGTGATTGATATGCAATAAACCCCCGTGCAATAACAATTGTCTCCATTACAACCAGGGAGGATATTTACATTTCTGAGTTCAAGTTGAGGGAGGATACGTGGGAGGATATATACAATATTTGCAATAGTGAGCGGAGGATATAGCATATTATGCTCTTTTTCGCTCGGCGGGAGGATATTTACAAATCCCCTCCTGATCCTAGCACCCCTTTCCAACATTTTTTTTTTTTCTTCTCATTTAAGTTGTCCGGGCCTCCTAGATAAAGTAGGCTGCGCTCCTTTGAAAAAAAAAAAAAAAACAACAAAAAAAAAAAAAAAAAAAAAAAAAAAAACAGCTCATCGGCTGTAGGCATTCCACTTGTGATTCTGTTCTTGACCAAACCTCTTTCCCGCCAAGTTTTTCTTCAATAAGATGTTACATAATACAGAGCAATACCAATTAAGAGAAAATACTGGGTGCATCAACTTGGTTCGCGTCATGGGATAACACTTTGTTAGCAGTCAGAAACACCATTGTACACAACTAAAACTTAATATGTACAGGTAAAATAGGTCGAAAAGTCCGGTGATCGTTACAATAATAATAATTATTATTGTAAGATCAACGGACCTACAAAATTATTATTGTAATTATTACTCGTTATGGTCTCTCCCGGGGGAACAATTTTTCTCGGAAAGAATTTTGTATTTGTATCCTTATGTCCATATTATCCAAAGGGCTGAGCTGTTTCATGAGGGGCAGCAGGCTGAGCAGGAAGTGGCGATCACTGTCGTCGTCGGAAGGTATCGAAGCCAGAGGGTCGCTCACAGTAGCCATGTATTCCTGCTTAATGGGCCGCGTATCTTCAGGCATTTCTTCGGTCTCAGGCACCTCTTCGGAGTCATCCATGAGTTCCAAGTATCTCGTATTCTTTATTCGGGTTTCCGCATTTTTCAGGCGTTTCCGTTCCCTTTCGTCGCTTTTCGAAGCCCATTTCACCTGGTATATTCCTGAAACTGAACAATTATCAAAATCAGAAGCAACAATTGTTTTATTTGCCATTTAAATAATTTTGACAATGGTCTATTGGATTTCAAACGTCGCAAATCTTACGCAAGGGTTTATTATTATAAGGTTTATTATAAAGATTTGATACAGGTTAATGAGGTCAATTTAAAAAAAAACCACAATTAAGCCACTCGTAAAAAAAGTAACAAGAAACGCTGCAAATTTTACACAAGGGTTTATTATTCTTTGATATAGGACACTTGTGCAGAAATTTAGTTCTGTCCATGAAAAAAATTTAAAATTTTTTTTTTTAGATTTTTATACTTATTTCAGAAAAAGAAACGTTTTTTGGATTTTTTTTTTTCAATTTTTTTGTTTTGTTTTTACTTGAAAATATTTGACCTGGGATCTATCAAAAATCTCATTTCTAGCCCCATGAAAGCCCTGTAGATCGCAACAGTGAAATCGGATCGTTGCGACCCCAAAAAATGGATTCTACGTCCAAAAATACTTCGAAAACGACATCTGACTCGATCCCATAGCCAAAAGGCTTTAAAAAAAACCCTCCCTAGCCCCATTTTAGCCCCAAAGCGCTCCAAACTGAAAACCTTGCGGGCACAACTAGATGGTAAACCGAGTATTTTGTCAAAATTTCCGATTTAAAAAAAAAATTCATACTGCCCAAAATGGCCCGGACGGCGGACGGACATTTCGGTTTTGGAATCTAGACCTCTTGAAACGGATACCTAATGTAAAATTTTGAGGCCGATCGGAGTCGTCGACCTCTGCCGCGAAAACATTATTCCAAGAATAATAAACCAAAATAAAATAAATTTCTCCAGTCCAAAAAATAATTTAAAACAACTTTTCCAGTGTTTTGACAGATCCCTCAAAAATGAATTATGCATTGAAAATTAACCGAAAACGACACCTCATTCGATCGCCTGATATCCTTCAAAAGCTCCATTTGTAGCCTCACAAAAGTCCCATAAGTAAGAAACCCCCATGGAAAAATCGGATTTTGAAAATTGATGATGAAAACTGATTTTTCCTCCCTCATCCTCTTCATCGGTTTTTGGGAGGTCCTTCACGACGAAAGTTGTTTATCTCTGATGTGTAACTAAGGAGGCCTCAAAAGGGGGACGAAAGTTTTTGTCCGATTTCGTTGGTACAAGGGTCTATGGAATGAGTTTTTCAGGCTGATTCCAACGACTCCAAAACGATTTTTTCGTTACCCCTGATTGGCATAAGGTTTTCTTACGCATCGGTCGTTAGGGTGCAGTTGTTTACGTAATGAGCATCACGTGGATATATTTGATGTGTTGGTTGCTAGATACCTAGTTTCTTAGTTTCTCTCGCTTTTAAATATATCGTAATAACAGAAAGGTTGCGCTCATCTATTCAATTCAATTGATGGCTTGTTTTAACTATCTCTGGTAGAGAATAAATTAAATGTAAATACATTTCTGTTGATTTGGATTTTTCATAAGCTCATACGCAAAACCTACGTTTTCCAAAAGTTGCCTTAAATGCGGTTGGACCACTTTTCTTCCCAGCAGCTCATTTTTCATACACTGTCGTGCGGGAAATGAAGATAATATCTACTACTATGCTCAAAGAATTTATTTTTGGATCTTTGTATTTTTTATATCTATGATTAATAAGTAAATAGAAAATATAAAGAAATCGTAGATTTTTTCGTTTTTTCTACCCTTTCCCGGAAATGGGAGTTCGATTTTTGGACGTAATTTGGATTAAGATATGCCTTCGAATCGAGCTGCGCCTTCCTGCGGCCTGGCACATTTTTTCTCTGACCCTTGGAAAAGAGCTGTAGAAGTTTGAGACCCCTTTCGTCCCTATTAGGTCACAATTAATTTTCAAGTAACTTTAAAAATTAATTGATAACTGTTACCATGCGCTCCCATGTAAGCGCCTCTCGTCCTCTCAGAGCGATCAGTTCCCCACGCGCCTGTTGACCGGTTTGTTAGTTTTACCTACCTAGGCGCTACTGGTGATGGCAGAACAAGGGGGTGCAGACACGGATTCGTGATAATATTTTATGAAAATATTATTGCACCTAATACAGATAAAAAGACTTAGTACTATCAAGATTTGCTATAGTTCATTATTTATTTATTTATTTATTCGTTTAAAAATTCCAATTAACTATTTCCAGTTTCCTTTCATTTCAAAATACACACCCGTGTATCCACACGCTGCAAACCTGGTAAAGGTGAGGTTGGCCGTCCCATGTCGCGAATGGCACACTTCTCACTCACGCCTAAACGGGAAAACTCCCTCAAGATGAAATCAATATCCAACAAACGCTTTATCAAATGAACAATGAAACGATCGAATGAAAAGAACGAATAAAAAACTTATAAATGAGACAAACGCAGATCACAGAGTTCAGAAAACATGGAAGCACACAAAACACCTGATGCCATCCCCTCAACTGCTGTAGCTTCTGGTAAAAAATACCTATGTGGGAAAACTGAAAAAATCAGAAACCTTGGTCGATCGAAATTTTATGATTTCATACCGTACAAAGTAATATAGCAACACCAAAAAGTATTCAAAATATTCCAAAAGTAAGCCCCTATTTTTTCCATGATTTGGGACAGATTAGACCCTGAATAAGTCCCTCATTACAAACGGAAATTCCCTGCCCATGAACGAAGACTGCCAACACTGATTGTGGAGGTGATTTATCATCTGGTGATAAAGGTTAGCCAATCCCAGGAAGGATGTGCAGTGCCCAGAACTGCACCACATTTCGACATTTCTGGTTTCACACTAAGTTCGTTGTTCCATAAGGTCCATGCAAAAAAATCGTCTCAAGAGGTGCAGTGCTCCTGTTATCATTGTACTATCGACACAGGCTTTTCAGACGTTCTGCGAACTATGTAAGGTCTACAAGAACTACGTAAGATATTCGAGCCAAGGAGTTTTGATTCATTTTTAGGTAGGTAACTAATTAGGTAGGTAATACGTAGCCCCCCCTCTCGCCCTTCTGCATCAAGGGGGTGCAGTTGCGACGCTGCCTCCCTCACGAGTCGCGCCTGCCTACCAATATTATACCAAATTATAATTTATATACAATGTCATTATACATTTAATAAAAACAATAAGTTTAACCGAAGGAGATGAGCTTTACCTACGAGATTTCATCAGGAAATCGGTCAAACTTACGATTAGTATTTTTTTTTAAGTAGTAAGGCTACCGAGTTCTAATCCCACACAGACTGAAGTGATTATGTACAAAATAATGTAGTTTCAAAAAGATATAAAGTCATTTTATAGCACAAGAACTTATTTTTTTAGCCCAACAGTTATTTTTAGCACATTTTGTGTAAATTGCCATAAATTAAGTGTTGTGGGATGTTATTTGCTAATAAAACTCATTCGAGTCTGTGAATATGGGTTTCTATGGTGAAACTTTGTCAAAGATGGCAACAATTTGGCAATTAGGGTTTTTCCCAAAATCGGGGATTTCATCCCATTGTGCGGCGAACGGCGGACGAAAATTTGGTTTATTAGGTATTCTTGGAATAATACACCTATTTAATCGCGACAGAGGTAGAAAATTCTGATCAACAATTAAATTGTTGTCTTAGTCAAATTTTGACTTTAAGACGTTTCAAGATGTGGATGATTTTGGAAGGATCGCAGGAGGTCAAATAAGGTGTGGTTTTCCGAGTGATTTTTGGACGCATCCAGGTCCCAAATGTTTCACAAATATTTAATATTTTCTTACTGAAATAGAATTAATTTTTGCACAATAATTGTGCTAAGATAATGTTAATTACTAACATAATAATTTAATATCAAAGAATAATAAACCAAAAGGCCAATATTGGAAATTTCAAGTTGTGAGAATGGGCTGCTTGAAAAGGTCGGACTTTCGCCTTTAAACCTCCTGAAACCAATTTTCAGTTTTAAAAACAGAATAGTTTGGCGCATAGCTGTTATGGACATTTTCCATGGAGATTTCCCGTAAATTGGTTCTATGAATAGATTGCTTTGTCAATCGTAAAATTTCAATAAGAAGAAACTCCGTCGACTAATCTCTTACAATCATCTTCAATAACTGTTCGAGGAGTAGTTCTGTTTTCGTTACATATTGGAAGGGGCTTGGTCAGTGACCAATGGTCACGTCTACTGCTTTGGTGAGCTAACTGTGATTCACATTTTGAAAATGGACACTCACGTTCTTCATCTTGTGATGTTGTTTCCTTCTCCCCTTCACGACTAAAGTGTTCAAATACTGACGATTGAGCGGCGTCAACAGTTACTGGAGAATCGGCCGTGAAATTTGCACTGTCGATTGGGATGTTCGGGTGTTTCAGTTTTAAATGTCGTTTTAAATTTGCAGTCGAGTTGTTCTTCACACTAATTTTAACTCCACAGTAATGACACAGTCCAGCATGTTTGTTTTTAGTAATTTTGAAATGTAGCCAAATTGTACTTCTTTTCCCCATGTCGAGGAATGATTTCGTTATTCGCCTACTGCTTTGGTGAGCTGACTGTGTTTCACCTTCACGATCTTCAGAAGACGCACGTTCTTGATTTTGAGACGTCGAAACTGTTTCCTTTTCCCCTTCACAACTAAAGTGTTCAAGCACTGATGAATGATCGGCGTCAACAGGAGAATGAACGGAGTTTTCAGGTACTGAAGGATGAGCAGGGACATTTGCACTGTCGATTGGGATATTTGGGTGTTTCAATTTTAAATGTCGTCCTAAATTTGCAGTCGAGTTGTTCTTCACACTTATTTTCACTCCACAGTACAGACACATTCCTGCATGTTTGTTTTCAGTCATTTTGAAATGTAACCAAACCGCACTTCTTTTCCCCATGTCGAGGAATGATGGTTGCACTGGATCTCCTAAAAGCAAATAGATCAAACAATTTAAAATATCAAAATAATTTGTAATTGATAGCTACGACCTAACAGATAGTAAAATTAATTTCATATAATTTTAGCAATAGAGAAAAGCGTTGTCCTACTGCATTCCTTCAAACGTGTTCAGGGAAAAATTAGAGACACTTTTTTAACCCCCTCCCCCCCTTAAAAAAACTGCCAATTTTACCCAAGCGTTTATTATTCTTTGGTATGAATTATCCAAAAATTAATTCTGCCAATAAAGTTGTTTAAAAATAATTGAATAAAACAAATACAAATTTGCATGACCATACAGTGTTTGGACGGATGTGGGATCCCAAAAAAATGGATTCTACGACCAAAATTACTCTGAAAACTTCATCTCATTCGACTTCCTGGCATCCTTCAAAATTCCCATGAAAGCCCCATAGATCCCCACGGTGGAATCGGATTCTGGGACTCCCAACAATGGTTTCTACGTCGTAAAATACTTTGAAAACGACACCTCACTCGACCCCTTAGCCGAAAACACCACAGAGCTCCACGGGTTTGGGGGATCGTACTGAAAACCTTACAGGCACAACTAGTGGTAAACCGAGTATTTTCTCAAAATTTCAGATTTAAAAAAATGCCCACTGCCCAAAACGGCTCGGACGTCGCACAGTGGTCCAGATCGGTAATCTGTCAAATCAAAAACGTCCCAGATTTTTAATGTTGGCACTGTTTGAATACCTACGTCTCTAGCTAGGTTTTTTCTCGTTGAATCCGATGGTTATTTGGGCTATGTTGAGCCGTTAAGTAAATATAAGAACCTAAAATGGTTCATAAATAATAAGCGGGCTTCAAGGATACCAAGCGGAATGAAGAAAACGATAATTCCTACCGATGACGTAATATTACTTCTCGTACAACCCAAATATATTTCGGTAGTACGAGAAGTGATTAATTCTTCTATAGCATAATAAGAACTAATGAAAAAATACCTGGGGTTTTTATTGAAAAAAAAAAAAAAAAAAACCAAAAAACAACGGACGGTAGACCTAAGGTTCTACAGTCAGATCATTTAATAACGATTAACGTTTGTTTCGCCAAAATTCCCGACACTAACAAATTTGCAGCTCATTACCTAATGCATCAAAAGTTGAAAACGTTTCTGTTTCACCTCCCGTCAATTTCCTAATGTTATTATGGACCGAATAAACTCTAGGACCGAGTCAGCTGAATTGCTTATTACAGAATACGTGATTTCTATACCCGAAGGTGTTGCTTACTCATTATTAGTAACTGTTGTGACAAACGAATTCGTATTTCTTCAAATATTGTTTCCGTTGTGCTTAATTTAAATTTAGAATATGTCTTCAACTAACAACGTGAAAGAAGAAAATAACGTAAGGAAAGTGAAGAAACGCGATACCTATATGCCTAAAACCTCTGAAGGAACTGCGAGAAAACGTTAAGTGTGAAATCACCAAACCGCTACCTACACCCAGAACCGATGACAATGTGTCTGAAACAATCGAACCTAATAATGAGGACTCTTCAATCGGCCTTCTTGATGAGGATATTATTTTGTTTGAAAATTTTTCAAACAAAATAATATCCTCATCAAGAAGGCCGATTTACATTTAATGTAAATAACCTCGCGATTTGGGAAATTCCCAATAAGAAGATCGTTCCTGTGAATATGTTGCAAAATTTAAAGAAGCACTGGGCAGATGCTGAAGTATTTTACAAGAAAGAATACTTGGCTGAAGAAGTAAAAATTACCACTATAAAGAAAGCGCTTGAGGTACACTCAAACCGGATGAAGGAGCTATAGAAAATGAAAGATCAGGCAACTATGAATATAAAAATGTTGAGTTCTATATTGGAAAAATTCAATTGCAATTGAATGAAAATGTTTAGATCCACTGCAACATCAATATTAGATAATGTTTTCATACCTTAACGTTTGGAAAAACAATGGAATTGTCCTGTTAATCATTAAATGAAAAAAATTTGTATTTTTATAATTAGGTACATTGTGATTCGAGTTTCTTGCGATCTCGATATCGTTTCGTTCTTTCGGCAGCCGTAGCATCATGACTAGGGCTCGGCAAATGGCATATTTGCATATTTCGTTCCCGATATGCCCAACCTATAAGAAGCCTAAATATACCAAGTATGTGCAAATCGGATGATCCTAATTCGAGTTTTTCGGGCATATAATTGCATATTTTGGGGTTTTGTTGGATACGAGCATATTTGGGCCATTTCGCAACTAGGCAGCATATTTTCCTATTTATTTCAATATTTCTGCATATTTTAAGATTTTTTGACATCAACACTATAAATTCTTTCAACTAGCATTCTCTCTCAGCGTCAACAAACTCATTTCTGCAGGGTACTGTTGTCAACGTAGCCAGGGTGTTAGGACTCCTAACTTAGGAGGTGACTTACCAGAAACGGAACTCTCCTACACTCCCCATGAACTTGCTGCCTTCAAATTTCTACCATTGGTTTCCGTCGATGTTGAGCGTTCGTTCTCCAGCTTGAAACTTCTCCGGAGTGACTTGCGCCACAGCTTCAAGACCGAAAATATTGAAAAACACTTGGTTGTGCAAGCCTTTCACTAGTAGTATGTTGTAAATATGTAAATAAGACGTTAATATGAAACTGCTTGTGGTCAATGTGTTTGATAATTTTCTAAGACTTGTAACAATAAAAAAGTTGGTTGAGCGCCCCAATGCAATTTTTTCTTGCCTTCATAACCCTCTCAAAATTTTTTGGGAGCATAATATGATAATGTTAAAATATTATTTTAAGCATATTATCAACTTTTCCAGGCATGTTTTTGCGTCATATTTTGCGGTTTTTCGGTCATATTTAGGGCATTTATTGGTCATATTTCCAGACTTTATTGGTCATATCCTGCCGAGCCCTAATCATGTCATTGTGATGCCATTTTCTTGTGATGAGTTTCGGCAGCTGTAGCGTCGTAAGATTTTGAGTTTTCTCGCACTATAGCCTACATATATCTGCAGGCATAACGAAACTATTTTTCTAGTCTCTTTATTATTTACTAGCGGGCACCCCGGTCTTCGCCCGGGCTTGTGAACGAGACGTTGTGTACGACATGGAAACAACGTTATGGTTCCGTGTGTACAATCAATGAATACAAACGTAAGAATCAGTACTTCATCTACCTCTTCTCATGGACACCACGTGCTTCAAGTTAGCTGGGAGACATTCTCCTCTGGTAACTAACTACCACAATGTGGTAACCACATCAGACAGCACATAACGACCAGACATAACGACATGGCAACGGAAATCAAATTGTTCTCATTCTTTGGAATAGGTATCTAACGTCTTGGAATTTTTGCTCACTCAGCTGATCGAGGGAATCCCCGTCACTTGAATCGTCTCTAGTTGTCCTAGAAAGGCTCCTCCTCAAATTTGTGACGATGACCGGGGTGTGACGTCATCGTCACGGTGTTGGTGTCGGAATCGACCAACCCCGATTTGACGCCCCTCTCTCCTGGGGGTCCGGGATGTTGCATCCGGACGTGTTATAATTGGTGGATCTCCGTCACCTGACGCCCCCTTCTTGTCAGGGGGACGTTGGGGCGGGGAGAAGGGGAGGGGACTGAAGCAAATCCCAAAAAGTAGGATTCTCTCTTCAGCTTTCGTAGCAATCATTATTAATTACCATACCTCGTGTCTTTTTATTGCCGGTGTCATTTTGGCCAACGCCCACGACTCCACTTCGGTGACCGGTGAGACCGACCTGGTTTTATTTAATTATTTGATTTGCTTCTTTTCCTATTCCTATTTTCACCTTTTTGCCTTCTGGCCAGTTTCCTTATTTTCGGCGAGAGGCTTTATTCTTTCCGAATAAACCTCTTTGTCTTTTCAACCTTTTACATTTTCTTTTTCATTTCCCTTTTTCCTATTTATTTCTGCCCTGAGTGGGCGTATGATATTTTTAGTTTATTTTAATCACGACCTAACGATCGGGATTAAATTTCTTTCCATTTTACTCCACCACGTGGAGCAGTTGGGAGTGCCTTTTTGGGCCTTCTCTCAAATTGGGCTCCCGATCACGCAATTTTGACCAAATTGCGGGGTCGGTGCACGTCACAAGTTTCAACGTCCAAGGGTGAACAGGAGAGGTTTCAGCTCTCTCAGCTGATCAGGAGAATTCCCGTCATTTGACTCTTCTTTAGTTGTCCTACAAAGTCTCCTCCTCAAAGTGCAACGTCCAAGGGTGAGCGGGAGAGATTTTAGCTCACTCAGCCTTTATTAGATATAGATAGATAGATAGATATCGTTATATGACGCTCGCTACCACCATAGTAACTAATAACAACCTAAGGTGCAATATTTCATCTTTTTCATCTTGTTTATAATAAGAAATTTCTTTATACCTACCGTGACGTGACGTGACGGGAAAAAATGGATTCGTCCTGTTAATCATTATTACTTAAATGATAAAAATTAGCTGTGAGAAATGATGTTCTTCCAACTGATTTTTTAAACATATTATCATTTAATTTGGTCATCCAATGAATTTTTCTCGACTTGTTTTGTAACTAATTAGGTAACAAGTCCATTAAATGGACAAAAAATTTTTTTGTAGATTCACTAGCATCAATGAAGAGTTTCCGAGGTTTCCGAAGAGTTCCACCCCCTTAGAGAGAGGCCATCAATGAAGAGTTTCCGAGGTTTCCGAAGAGTTCCACCCCCTTAGAGAGAGGCCATTGTACAATAATATAATAATATTATATTATATTATTGTACAATAAGTATAATATATTATATTATTGTACAATAATATTATTATTGTAAGAGTTTTTATGTAAGAGTATATATACTCTTACATAAAAACGATTCATGATAAGCCTTTGTTCTTGACAGTGGCAAGCGAAAAGAAAGCAAACTATTTCGGGTGTGAACATTGTGGATAAGGGTGATTCTCAGGGAAAGGGCAAAAATAGACCCTCAGAAACGTGAACTCGTGAACCTTTCCAAAAAAATGCATGTGTATTCTAGAGGTCCCACACAACAATTTCAAACCTAGTTTCGAGGTCAAGAACACTTTTCACGCCCCGAAATCCAAATTTTAAATTTTTGGGAGTGGCGGTAATGACAGGTTTCGGGGTTCGGTAATGAAAATTCTCACTTTGACAGCTTCTCATTTCACAAGTATTGCTGCTATTCTAAATATCAAAAGTGCGTTTATTAAGGGTTTTTATAGAGACTAGATGCTCCGGCTCGCTTTGCTCGCCTACGCACCCAGCTGGGGGGCTCCGCCCCCCAGACCCCCCGTCGGGCCTCGCTTCGCGAGGCCGACCGCTTAAGCAGACATGAGGCCTCGCTCCGCTCGGCCGAGCGCTTATTCGGACAGGGGGGGTGGGTTCAAACCCCTACTCAGACATAAGGCCTCGCTTCGCTCGGCCGACCGCTTAATCAGACATAAGGCCTCGCTCCGCTCGGCCGAGCGCTTATTCGGACAGGGGGGTCTGCGACCCCCCCTAGAGACACTTAAACGGTCGGGCGAGACGATAGGAAAAATCGGCGTATTTTTACGACTTATCGTTTAGTCAGAGTAGGCGATTGACATACCCACAGACACACAGAGACGATGAGAATTAGTGGTATAGACTAGATGCTCCGGCTCGCTTTGCTCGCCTACGCACCCAGCTGGGGGGCAGAGCCCCCCAGACCCCCCGTAGGGCCTCGCTTCGCTCGGCCAGGCGCTTATTCATAATGCATTCCTGTGGATAAAGTTCTGGGTAGCGACTCTAGGTAGATGGTAAAAAACTTCGCGGAGAACACAGATCCTTGTGGAGGGTCGCCTAACCGATGGGTCCCGACGAGTCAGAAGGGATTAGTAAATATATCTCATGCCTCCCGCTACTACCTGACCATCCTCTCCGATGGGTCCCGCAAGGTAATCTTAATCGTAAGGCGAAGACGACTAATGCTTGTGAGGCGTTCCACAGCAAGTTCAACAGAATTTTTTACGCTGATCACCCTGACGTGTTCAAGTTTAGGTCCAGTCTTAATCACATGCAGTTTGACACGGAAACTAGCGTTCACGCGAGAGGCGGGTAAAGGAGCCACCAAAGCTCGCGTTCATCAGGAACCAGACTGCTGCATTCCGAAGAAACGCTCCACCCCCGATTTCTCGCTGGGAGTTTGTGAAGCTGGTGTCTCGGAAAGAAATTATCCCTATTGAAAATACCCAAGAATAAATCTGAACCGAGCGAACATTTACTTAAAACATGACAATCCATGAATATTGACGGAGCATGCGTAAAACACATTAAAGGGGTGTGAGCCAGTTCGCCTCCACGCTGTTCACCCTGGATAACGCTAAAAGAACTGGGCTGAAACATATAGACATCGGGAATGGGAGGCATCGGACATGGGAGGTATGGGATACTTGCTCCTTAAGCAGCCGGGAGGCATGGGATACCATTAGAGAGGAATGGGACCCATCGGTTAAAACCCCGTATTTTCTCGCTCTTTCCCTCGTTTTGGGCCAATAGGGATCATTGTTAACAACTCCCTTGGCTCACAACATGAAACGGCACCAAGAAAGGGTCAAGCGATATACCCTCCATTGTGATGCTGGGGATAGCGCTTGGCCCTTTTTACCTGTTGCGGTATGACGAACCCCGGGTTCGTTGAACACAGTCATTCTCTGAACTACCGCTCCTCTAAGGGAGCGATTTGGTGAACAAACTCCCTGAAAAGAATCGCTCCTTAGGAGTAGCTCACTCTTTCGCTCCCCATCACTAATTCTATTGTTTCATCAAGTTCGAGTCGCAACTCTCTCCCTCCTTCAAGTTACCCTCTCACCCTAGTAGGAAATTATTCTCCATAGGGCATTCTAAAACGGCTGGCTACCCATTGCTGCGAGATCCGCCTAAACTCAGACAGGCTCCCCATTGCTGTGAGATCCGTTTTACTAGGTTCAATATTTAATAAAGGTTGACTTGATCAACCTCAAAACAGACAGGCTCCCCAAAGCTGTGAGATCCATCTTACTAGGCCTACTTCTAAAACGGCTGGCTCCCCATGGCTGCAAGATCCACCTCAAATATTAAATTCAGAACCTTTGCAGTAGTTTAGCCTAAAACAGGTTGGCTCCCCATAGCTGCGAGATCCACCTCAAAAGTGCTCATTCCAATCAGAGTAAATTCATTCCTCCAACTCTCCATTAGGCACTTCAATTTTAGGCTCCATTAGGTAAAGTCTGGCACAACAGTAGGTATATAGCCATTACCAGGTTCTACTAAGTTCCGAATAATTCTGAGCATTTTAAAATTGATTTTGTTACTTGTGGATTATTATTCTTGAAATAATACACCTGTCTAATTGCCAAGGAGGTCAAATATTCTGATCGCCCTCAAAACGTGACATTATATGTTTCAAGATGTCTAGATTCCAAAAACAAAATGTCCGTCCGCCGTCCGAACCATTTGAGCAGTAGGAATTTTTCAAAAATCTGAAATTTGGACAAAATACTCGGTTTGCCATGTAGTTGTGCCAGTCTTTGTTGAACCTCCGAACGAGAAACATCTCAAGACGCTCCGTGGAAAGACAAACAGTCGGGCAAAGTGATGACACAGTGTAAACAATCCGCGCGATGAACTCGGGCGGCCGTGAAAACTCTGCCGACGTAGGCGTTACCTGCGAATGCCTCCTAGCCGAAACGAAATCGAAAATCGCGATACATCGGGAGAATATTGGTAGACTCCAAATCGGCGAACCAGCATCCCGGTCAATTGGTGAGCTGTACTCTATCATAGAATGCCTTTGCAATGCCCTATCACAGGCCAATCAAGCTGTGTATGCAGAAAAAATGAAAGTAGGTGAGCTTGAGGCGAAAATCGCCGATAAAAATGCCTCCGAAAATATGGGGGGAAACCCCTCGTCAGAAATGGAAGTCGAGTATTGCACTGACGAAGAGCAGTTGGCATACGACACTGGCGAAATACAGTTTCAGCCAGTTATCAAAAGAAAGCGGAAAAGCCCCCTTTCAGGTTGGTGAGGGAATTTCTGCACCGCAGTCCAGGAAGCCCGGCAAAGAAAGGGTGTTTAAACCTCCTCCAATCACCCTGGAGCCTCTGAAGTCAGTTGACGACTTCCTAAAACTCAAGCAGGAGCTAGCTAAAATTGCTCCAGATGCAATCACTACTCAGTTGGGTGATAAAAAAATTAAAATAAATGCATCCAATTCAGATGAATATCGGGCGATAGATAACTTTCTTGAAGAACGAAATTGCCCCTATTACACCTATCAAAACAAGCAAACTCGGCCCTATTCGGTCATGCTTAAAAAGTTACCAGGTGGTATGAACACCCAGTACATTGCAGATTCTATACAGCACGAGTATCCACCTCTGGAAGTTGAGAAAGTAATTAAAAAACTCAAATGGAAAACCTTAGACAAATTGGACATGTACATTGTCGACTTTGCTAATGGGTCTGACGTTAATCTAATTCACGGAATAACAAAATTGTTGAATTGTAAGGTCACCATCGAAAGCTTAAAGCCAAACATAACAGTTCCCCAATGTAAACGTTGTCAGGAATTCAGTCACACCAAGAATTACTGTAACAAAAAAGAGAAATGCGTAAAATGTGGTGCTTATCACGCAACTGCGGATTGCAAAAAGCCTCTGGAGGTGTTACCTACCTGTGCCAACTGTGGGGGCCCACATACTGCTAACTACCGGGGATGCCCAGTCGCGGTTGAAGCCAGTAACCGATACAAAGGGCTGCGATCGTCTGCTCATTCATCAAATCCGAAAACTGACTTCCAGGTACCCCGAGAGAAAGCCAGTAATGAAAATAAACCCGAACGTAGAAAGTCCTTCACCATAAAGAAGCCAATTTTGGCTAAACTTCCTCCTCTCAGAAAAAAACTCTTTCACACCCAAAGTCCCCATCCTGGCAGTAAATAAGAACTTTGGCCATACTCAAGGTTCGTACGGACAGGCTGTGACTGGCCCCAAAAAGCCTCAGGAAAAAGCCCACTTGGTTCTTCAAACTGCAGTGGCAGACTTTAATACCATTCTCATCACTTTACAGAGCCTCTCAACATCAATTACAAGAATGGAGTCAACCATGAACTCATTTAACCAGAGAATTACGGTCTTGGAGAGGGGGACTAAGACCATACGCCCTAGGAAGCATTCATCATGATGCACAGCCTAAAAATAATGACCTGGAATGCCAACGAGCTCATTCAACGAAGAATGGAGCTAGAGGTAGCTCTCAACGTCAACAACATCGATGTGTGTCTTGTCTCAGAGACCCACTTCACAAAGCAATCATTCGTTAAATTTAAAGGTTACAAATGTTATCATGCACTACATCCGGCAAACAAAGCAAACGGAGGTAGCGCAGTTCTCGTAAAAGAAAACCTCAAACATCATGAATGGACAAAGATCGAAACGGAAAAAATCCAGATTTGTGCAATTTCAGTCAAAACTAGGTCATACGAGATGGTTATTGCTAGCATCTACTGCCCACCTAAACATACCATTACAGACGAAGACTTCTGTAAGGCGTTTGATCAACTGGGGAATCGCTTCATCATTGGCGGAGACTTCAATGCAAAACATACATATTGGGGCTCACGAATGTGCCTGCCTCGCGGCTCAGCTCTCTACAGATACGTGCAGCTAAGAGACTGCATCTCTTTATCAACCGGTAAACCAACGTACTGGCCTAGTGATATAAGGAAAAAACCAGATCTACTTGACTTCTTCTTACTAAAAAATATCTCAGCTAATTATGCGTACACCGACGAGTGCTTCGATCTCAGTTCGGACCACTCACCAGTAATCCTCACACTGAGCGACCAGATTATCATTAAGCCACACAATCCAGTTTTAGTTAACAAGCTAACAAATTGGCATTAGTTCAAAATGGACGTGAATCAACGTATCGACCTTAGTGTGACACTGACCACGCCAGAAGAGGTTGACGGCCAGCTGGAAAAAGTCGTAGCTGCCATACAAGATGCTGCTTGGC
This sequence comes from Pilophorus perplexus, assembly GCA_955831195.1. NCBI lineage: Eukaryota > Metazoa > Arthropoda > Insecta > Hemiptera > Miridae > Pilophorus > Pilophorus perplexus. Next base: position 26,140,182 of record OY037009.1, on the reverse strand, counting down.
AAAATACTCCTGATCTTCCTAAAAAGCTGAAGGGGATAAATTACCCTAAGGAAATAGTAGATACCATAAAACAGAAGCGTAGAGCCAGGAGAATCTGGCAAGCCACGCGTAACCCAGCCCATAAGACCAAATGGTATAAAATTGCTAATGAACTTAGAGGAATGATCAAAGAAATCAAAGAAGAAATTCAAAAAGAACTCCTTTCAACGCTTACTAGCCACAGGGACACTGATTACTCCCTGTGGAAGGCAACAAAATACTTGAAGCGACCCGTAGTTCAGGCACCACCCATCCTGGACACGATGAGCAATAGGTGGATCAGGACCAACCAGGAGAAGGCTGACGCCTTTGCTTCTCACTTGGCTAACATCTTCACCCCAAATCCTGGCAGCCCTGATGAAGAGCCGCTCAAGGAGATTCGGTCCAGTGACCAGGAGACTGTGATCGAAAGAGTAACTGTCAAACAAGTGCAGATGACAACAAAAAATGATATTAACCCGAAGAAGGCGCCTGGATATGACCTAATTACAGGCCAGGTACTTCAGAACCTTCCTCGGAAGGTGATTGTTAAACTCACACAGATTATCAATGCAGCCATCAGGCTTTGCTATGTACCTCAGCTATGGAAGCTTGCAGAGGTCATAATGATCCTAAAACCTGGAAAGCCTGCTGAGGAATTGAATTCATATCGACCAATATCTCTGCTACCAGTTCTCTCAAAGCTGTTTGAAAAAATCATTCAAAAACGACTGTTGAAAATAGTAGAGGAACGGAACCTCGTTCCAATCCATCAGTTTGGCTTTCGTCGAAATCACTCTACAATTGATCAGGTGCACCGAATAACGCACATTATTGAACAATCTCTTGAACAAAAAAAGGTTTGCTCTGCCGTCTTTCTTGATGTAACACAGGCCTTTGATAAAGTGTGGCACGAAGGACTCAACTATAAACTCAGAAAAACACTTCCTGCCTCGTATTCCAAGTTGCTAGAGTCCTACCTCTCAAACCGATTTTTCCGGATCAAGCAAGAAGATGCGTATTCGAAAGCTCAAAAGATTCAAGCTGGAGTACCGCAAGGTAGCGTACTGGGCCCACTCCTGTACGTCCTTTTCACCAGAGATCTTCCAGAAAGAGAGGAGAATACCATAGCGACGTTTGCAGATGACACTGCAGTCCTTGCTGTCGGCGATACCAACTTGGAATCAATTTCGAAACTACAAAGGTCAATCAAGAGACTTCACAGCTGGACTTTAAAGTGGAGGATCCAAATGAATGAGGCAAAATCGGTACATGTCGACTTCACAAACCGTAGGTGTGAGTGCATACCCGTTCACCTCAACAACAAAGTCATACCGCACGCAAACGAAGCCAAGTACCTGGGCATGACCCTCGATGCTAAGCTTCGGTGGAAAGCACATGTAAAAAAAAAGAAGATGGAACTAACCACCAAATTTTGAAAGATGTATTGGCTAATGGGGCGACGGTCATCCTTGTCAATCCCCAACAAGCTAACACTATACAATCAGGTCCTTAAGCCAGTCTGGGCCTATGGTGCACAATTGTGGGGCTGCACCGCTCCGAGCAATCGCTTGATCATTCAGCGATTTCAAAATAACGTGCTACGAGCATGCGTAGATGCGTACCGTTACACCAGGAATGAAAGACTACACCGGGAACTTCAAATTCCTACTGTCGAAGAAGTCATCAAAAAACAAGCATTAGCCCATCAGCAGAGGCTTCGGGGACACATCAACAGCGAGGTTGACCAGCTCCTCGACGTTGAAGGCCTGCTCAGAAGACTGAAAAGAACAAAACCTCATGACCTGTGGGAGTGGGGTGCCCTGTGAAGTAATTATCAGCTCAGTGAGTAATTACTAGTAATTAACTAGTGCGTCAGTTGCACAAAACAACAAGTCGCATAGAAGCAGTGTTATGTGTCATCGCTTCTGGCAAGTCATTTTGTATACATCAATTGTAAATTGCTGATAAGTTTGCTTACTTGGTGCAATAAAAGTTTCAAAAAAAAAAAAAAAAATGTAGTTGTGCCCGCAAGCTCTTCAGCCCGATGGCTCCAACCCGTGGGGCGCTATGGGGCTAAAAGGGGGCTACGTTTGGGGTTTCTGAAGGTTTTCGGCTATGGGGTCGAGTTAGGCATCTTTTCAAAGTATTTTTAGAATCCATTTTTGGAGGTCCCATAACGATCCGATTTCACCGTTGGGATCTAAATGGGGCTCCAAACGGGATTTTTGAGGCATCCCAGGAGGTCGAATAAGGCGTAGTTTCCGATAATTTTGGACGCATAAACCATTTGTCGAAGTCCAACAAATGTCCAAACATTGTTCAGGAAAATTTTTTATTTTAAATTTTTTTCAAAAAATATTTCCTTAATGACACAGAATTAATTTTTGCACAATTAACCTATATCGAAGAATAATAAACCCTTGTGTAAAATTTTCAGCGTTTTAATTTTATTATTATTATTATTTTTTTTTTTTCAATAAACATTTTACTAATCTTCTACTTCTTCTTCCTCCAATTATTTATATTATTTCCTACATCCACCCACAAATTTAACAAACATTAAAAAAATAATAATAATTGACGGAAAATTTGGTTTATTATTCTTGGAATAATACACCTTTGTAATCATGTAGAAGGTCGACAATTCTGATCGGCCTCAAAATTTGATATCATCCGTTTCATGACAGGTAGATTCCAAAATCGATACGTCCGAGCCGTTTTGGGCAGTAGGAATTTTTTTTAAATCTGAAAATGACAAAATACTCACTCCGTTTACCATCTAGTTGAGTTCGCAAGGTTTTCAGCTCGATCGCCCAACCCCGTGTGGCACTGGGGATTAAAAGAGTTTCGGTAATGGGGTCGAATTAGGTGTCGTTTTCCGATTAATATTGGACGCATAATCCGTCTATCAAGGTCCCACAATGTCCAAACATTGTACAAAATTGTTTTCTCAAATATTTTCTTAAGGGCCCAGAATTAATTTTTGCGCAATCAATCAAAGAATAAAACCTTGTGTAAAATTTGCAGCGTGCTTAAATATAAACATCATGAAACGCTGAAGGACAATGTTAGAAAGAATCAAGATTTTCAACCTCCTTCGCGAAAACAATATGTTTGAGGTTGACAATCTCGATTCTATATTATAGTTCATCGCCTACCTATTCAGAAAACAAACAAAATGTGTGAGACGTTTGTAAGTCAACGAAGGACTTGAGAAATACGGTCACTTACCAATATGAAGGTGAGACGATTGCTGACAAACTGAACTTGTCCGCGACAAGAGTCAAAAAGAGTCGATGACCGAATCTGGATGGCAAGAGGGGGGATGGAGGTATCACGTTCATTCCTACCGGCAACATTGCATCTTCCAAAGCTCTTTCCAGAGCCCCTCTTCGTAGGTAGTGAACGGCAACACGGTTAGTTCAGACAAGGTCTTTTATAGTAGGTATAAAAGACTTTTATACACAGTCATTCCTCACCCCTCGTTGTCCTCTGTTACTCTGTGCTCCTCACCAACACACCTCGACTGATAATTTTAGAACGGCCAATTCAAATTTTTGCACACTTTACCTACACAATCTATATATGTACTAACTAAAACTCTTCGCCTCTGAATGTCTGTCTGTTTGTACCCGCATCACGCCTAATCAGGGAAACGCGAGTTTGACGGTAAAAGTTTTGGAGGCAAGTGGGACGAGTGATGTTGGACGAGTGTAAACGTAAATTTGACCATAAAAATTTGGGAGGGGTATTACGTAGGTGTTTCGACGGGCGATGGACACGGGTGGGAACCCTCACCGGTGGAAGGCCGAGCGAAGCGAGGCCTTAAGCCTGCGTGCTGGTCTACAAATGTAGATACAATGTATAGTAATGTTACTAAAACCGTTCGTCTCTGTCTGTCTGTTTGTCTCCGCATCACGCCTAAACGGTAGCGCCTAGGTGAACGTCGTTTTTTCCGCTCGATTCCTTAGAACCCGGGAACTCTGTTGGGTTTCGCGCGTTGCTGGTACGGACATAGGCTAGTTTTAATTCTCCGGGCGCCCCGTCTTCCTAGATTCCAACGCTACGGAACGATTTTCGAGGTACGAGCCGTTCACCACGAACGGGAAACAGCGCCCCATACTTTTTTAGAGTGGGTAAATCCTGCTTCATTGAGTGTAAAATAGCCCGGTAATTCGGGCCATCCTCAGCATCGAAGAAGAAGAAGTAGGTTGGAAGATTGGTTTGTTTACGCTGCCATCAATTTCTAAAAAATCTCGATTCGAAAATCCAAGAGGTTAGATTTCCGAAGAATGAGGTGCTGTGTCGTCAATCGATCTCGAAGCAGTACCGCATTGCCACTGTATTTAGGTAATGTAAAAAATCTTAAAGATCCGTACACTGCTAAACATCAACTGCTAAACTCTCTCCGGTTCTTCCTCGGACATAGAAATTTGAGATGGAGCCCTCTTTGGAGTACAAGAGACACTTGAAATAACGGGCATTCTCCTGATCAGCTGAGTGAGCTAAAATCTCTCCTGTTCACCCTTGGACGTTAAAACTTGAGAGGGAGCCCTCCTGGAGTAAAAGAGACGCTGTAATATCGGGCATTCTCCTGCTCATTCTTGGACATTGAAATTTGAGTGGGAGCCCTTCTGGGAGTGCAAGAGACGATTGAAAAACACGGACGAGATATGAACGCGGGTGGACGGCCGAGTGTGTGTAAAACGCAAATATGACGGTAAAGATTTGGGAGGTATAGGTAGATGTATCGACGGGTGATGGACGCAAATGTTTTAATTAACACCTCCACTGCTAATAATTATTAGGACTGATGATGAACAGGTTTAAAATACAGAGCGCGTCCTACCCACTCGAATGGCCAAGCGAAGCGAGCCCCCCTGTCCGAAAAAGTTGTTGGCCGAGCGAAGCGAGGCCTCCTGACTGAGTGCTAGTATTAACAATAATAAGCCCTTGTGTAAAATTTGCAGCGTCTTCCACTCTTTCTTACAATCTTTCAGGCCACTCAACATCACGACCAATCCTAGTAGGATTATCCTACTTACCACCTCTTTGCTCCCTTCTTCCCAATTTGCTCGCGTAAAATTTACTTTCAGGCTGTGTAGCATTCGGGTCCCCTTCAATTTCGAACTGGTCGTCTGTTAGAAAAGTCACCAGCAACAGGCTAGAATCACAGCAGCTAGATCCGAGGTCTATTCGATTCCTCAGGTGTCGCTTCAAATTGCTGATATTTCCGTTTTTTCACGCTTATTTCAAGTTCGCAGTAACGGCAAATGCCTTTGTCACCCTTGTAGGTAAAATTGCCCTTGTATAAAATTTGCAGCGTCTTCCCCTCTTTCTTACAATCTTCCAGGCCACTCAACATCACGACCAATCCTAGTAGGATTATCCTACTTACCACCTCTTTGCTCCCTTCTTCCCAATTTGCTCGCGTAAAACTTACTTTCAGGCTGTGTAGCATTCGGGTCCCCTTCAATTTCGAACTGGTCGTCTGTTGGATGAGTCACCAGCAACAGGCTAGAATCGCCGCAGCTAGATCCGAGGTCTACCGTTGGGTGTCGATTCCTCAGGTGTCGCTTCAAATTGCTGATATTTCCGTTTTTCACGCTTATTTCAAGTTCGCAGTAACGGCAAATGCCTTTGTCACCCTTGTAAGTAAAATGCATCCAGGAGTGGCTCCTTTTCTTCGCGGGGTCCTTCGGAGGCGTCATGTCCTGAAACTATACCACTAATTCAAAACTTGTCCGTGGCGGTTGACAATCTATCTGAGCGGTCGTTCACGTTTGCGCCAGAATGAAATTCCTCTACGTTGGCGCCAATTCTAGCACTACGATTGCGTCAATAAATTTTGTTTACCCCTTGTAATAACTACGTTTGCGCTGCTCCAAAAAAACCTTTATTTGCGCCAGGGCTTCGTTCAGCAAGATGCGTCAGAAAGTAGTACAGGGGGTTTCTTATCAATTATAAACACATTTTTCATAAAATCTAACATTTTCAATGTGCATTTAGATAAATAGTCGTCGGCTCACGAGTGCTTCAGACGTTTTCTTCATTCCTGAAAACATTAGAGCCATTAGCTCCGTTGTGGGGGGGGGGGGGGGGGAGTTAAAAGTACCGCACCCCCATTCCTCACCCTTCTCAAGGATCAAACTTCTTTTCAGGAAAAAACTATTCGTTATTGAAAAGCGAGTCGCAGAGGTCTGAGGCCATGTGGGTCAGGGGTCAAGAATCAAGAATTTTTTATTTTCCAAAGCCAACATTGACAGAGCAAAGGCAATAAGTAACTTATTAACTGTTAGAACATACAGACGCTGACTGGTTATAGCGGCGATTACAAATTATATTAACTGTCATAATGGGAATGACTGAAAAACACAAAACAATGAATGGTCGCACAAGTCAGTAAGTCACTGACCAACGATCCCTAACCATCCCCAACCACAAGCCATAATAATACGAGATCATATTAAGATCTCGTAAAATTCCTCCAGAGAATATAATTCTTCTTTTATTAGGTGGGGCTTCACATACTTATAGAAGGATTTAGCTGGTAAATCCCGAACATGGTGGGGTAGCGATTTGAACAGACGGGAGCCCACCTGTATAGGGTCATTCTGTTGTGCATTAGAGAGGCGGCCCGCGGGTGAAAGGGATGATGACATTACCCCGGGAGCGAGTATTATGCTGGTGCGATTCCTGGGTTGGCTGGCTTTAGGCAGCAGGATGTGGCCCCATAGTCGTAGTTCTAGAATAACTGGCGCAAATGTAGGGCCATTTTTCCAATTTCCTAGTAGCCAAAAAAACCTGACCCGCCACGGGATTTACCACGCTACCGGGGGGGGGGGGGGGGGGGGCTCCAAATCGTTGGTAAAGAATCGACGTTTCGAAATATTCCAAAAGTCAATAAGTCATTTTACTACCATATCCCCTCCCCCCACCAACACAACCTGTGCCTTTTTGATTGTGAATTTAGTATAATATATTAGATATTATCTAATGACCATTATTCCGAAGGAATTCCGAGGGAAAGGTGCCAGCTTCAGGGCAAGAACAGCAGGTACTCGATCAATAAGCTATCTACCTCGAAACCGAGATCTATCCCTGACCGGCCGTCTCTACCGTGCTATGCGCGGGTTCAATATGCTATCTACCGTCTCGCAAAACGTAAACAAGGTATGTAATGATTATTGAGGAAAATGACGATGCATTGGCCAGAGTGCGTCTTATCGGCTGCATACGCGTTTCCTTCTCAACGGTGGTTCCCCGACTCCGACTCCGTTGATGTTACAGGCGCCGATGAAGCAGCAGGCACCGACTCCAGGCGCAACTACGGAAGCCGTGTTAAGGGTCCCTGGGTCTTCGGAATGTGCTGCCGAAAATGACATCAGATGTCATTTTCGGCAGCACATTCCGTCGTTCTAAGATTCTTAGAACGACGGTTTTTTATTGTGGCGAAACGGGACAGGGCCACTCTGCAGCCCATAATTTTACGAGAAATCGAAAAGGGCTCTACAATCATGTCAGATTGCTGGCGGGCCTATAGCAACCTCGGCTCCATCGGATTTGTACACCGAACGGTAAACCACTCCGAAAACTTCGTTGACCCAGTTTCTGGAGCCAGTTTTTTTGAGGACTTGAGAATGACTACCCTCGTCGACTGAACCTCACGACGACGACGATGACGACCTCCCTCTGGAGTGAACATGTACGACCTCCCTGCTCTGGAGTGAACAGGTACGACTAACATTTACCTTTTCCACTTATCCCCGATTTTCTAGACCCCACAGCCGAAACCCTTCAAAAAATCCTCCCGTACCCCCTTTTTAGCCCCACGGAGCCGCACGGGTTTGGGTGATCGGGCTGAAAACTTTACGGGCACAACTAGATGGTAAACCGAGAATATTGTCAAATTTTCATATTTTTATCAAAATTCCTACTGCCCAAAACTGCTTGGACGGCGGACGGTCATATCGTTTTTTGAATGTACTTAGACACCTTGAAATGAAGGTACTATAACGACAAATTTTGAAGCCAATAAGCCGTCGCGATTACATAGGTGTATTATTCCAAGAATAATACACCAAACTTGTATCAAATCTTGCTGGAGGGTACTTACGGATAACTGGCGTGTACAACAAGGAAATCTTAGCACTCTTCTTAGCGTTCTTTATGAATCAATCCGCACTAAATATTCCACTACGAGTAGAGTAAACTTTTGAAGTATACAAATAAACTAGGAGCATAATATTATTATTATTACTATCACCGACAAGTCCACTTCCACAGCAGGTTGTTTACTTGTGTACCGTCTCATTCTTCATGACACCAGTGGTGCCAGATCACAAAATCGTAAATCCGTGTCGTTAGTGGTAAAAATCCGTGGAAAATCCGTATTTGGACCAGCAGAAATCTGTATGCTCCGAATGGGTTTTAGAGAACCCAAAAAGCAGTTTCAGGCTAAAAAAAAAGAAAAAGTTTTTACACTCAATTTTCAGTTTGGCTCGTTTGCTAGCTGGAAGGAATAGGCGTTCAAGTATAGGTAGATAACTCGAACAAAAATAGGTATTTTATTAATCAGTCGAACCAAGAGGAAACGTAGGGAGTTATCACTTTCTTTGGTCAAAATTTTGTAGGTACCTACTATTAAATAAATTTTATATTATTTACTATATTATATTATTATTAATTGCATTATTGATTTAATTAGGTAACCATTAAGCCGTCGTATGGTGTACTATAATAATATTATTATAGTACCTACAATATTATCGTAAACTTAGGTGTACCTACTAGTTATTACATTCGAGTTAGATAGGTAGGTAGGCTACTGGTTATCACATTCAATTGTACGAAATACCTAGGTAGTTATCAACTAGGTAACTGTAGGCACGAAATTGTATGAAACTAGTTATCTCAGTCAGTTGTAGGTACGAAACTCAAATACAAACAACGCTGCAAATTGTACACAAGGGTTAATTATTATTTGATATAAATTATCCAAAAATTAATTGACATAATATGACATATGACATAATATCCATAATATGGATATTATGTCATATGTCATATTATGTCAATTAATATATTATATTATATGGATAATAACTGATATATCAGTTTGAAAAAATTAATTTAATTATTTACCTAATAAAGTTTTTTTTAATTTTCTTGTAGGTTTGTGAACGGATGTGGGACCCCGGTAAATGGATTATGCTTCCAAAAATACTTTGAAAACGACCCCCCACTCGATATCATACCCAAAAACCTTCCAAAACCCCTCCCGTAGCCCTTTTATAGACCCACAGAGCCCAACGGCTTGTGCGATCGGTGCTTAAAAGCTTGCGGGCACAACTATAAACCGAGTAGTTGGTCAAAATTTAAGATTTAAAAAATTTCTAGTGCCCAATACGGTCTGGACGGAGGACGGCAAGCGGTGGACGGACATTTCGTTTTTGGAATCTACATATCTTGAAAAGTATAAAGACAAATTTTGAGGCCGACAAAAAGTTTCTACTCCCCTACACGAGTACATGGGTGTATTATTCCAAGAATAATAAACCAAAATGAACCGAAATGAAACGACGAACTTCTGACACAATTATTCTACCTATGTAAAACACTTCTTCACCCTCATCACACCCTCCTGATACTTCTTCGCCTTCACCCAGAGCTAAGGGTGCCTTCGCGGGGCCCATGCGACCCTTGATTTATACCGTTTTCTTGATGATTTCTCGAATATCCGTGTAAAATACGTATGAGAAGAAAATACGTATATATATATATTACGGATACATAATATGTATATTATGTACAAATTTAATATTATTAAATATCCACCATATTTTGATGGTCCGTGCAGACCCCGTATGAGAAGAAAATACGTATATATATATATTACGGATACATAATATGTATATTATGTACAAATTTAATATTATTAAATATCCACCATATTTTGATGGTCCGTGCAGACCCCGAAAAATCCGTATAGATACGGATAAAAAACCGTGTCTGGCACCACTGCATGACACTTCTTCATAAAGAGTTGTTAGTGGTGGTTCGGGCAACTTGTAGAAGGAATGTAACTGCTACAAAATTTGTTACTATTTAATAGTACCTAACGGTATGGATTATTAAATAATTTCGACGAAATAAATTATTTTGTGTTGACTTGAGGTGCCATCCCCTTAGCTATTATAGCTTATAATAAGCTAGCTAATTGTAGCTCCTTTTCTCGTAAATAATCTTCTCCATGAAAAAACCTAGCAAATTTTACACAGGGCTTGTTATTCTTTGAAATAGGTTGAAAGGTTTGTTATTCTTTGATAGGTACCTTATTGTGCAAAAATTAATTTTGTGTCATGAAGGAAATATAGGTAGGCTGTATAGGTATTTGAAAAAAAAAAAGCTGCAAATTTTACACAAGGGTTTATTATGCCTTGATGTAGGTTACTTGTACGAAAATTAAATAGGTATGTGTCAATAAAAAAATTTGAAAAAACAATTTTTTTCATTGGGGAAATATTTGGCCTCCTGGGATCCTTCAAAAATTCTATTTGTAGCCCCATGAAAGCCCTATAGATCCCTACAGTGATCCCCCAAAAATGGATTCTACGTCTAAAAAATACTTCGAAAACGATACCTAGGTAACTCGATCCCATAGTTAAAAGCCTTCAAAAACCCCGTTGCCCTATATAAAATAATATATTATACCTTTTTTCAAGGGTAGATATATTATTCCTTAAATAATAAAACCAAAATTATTTTTTCTGTAGGTACAATGTATGGACAGACGTGGTCTCGAAATTTGACATTATACGTTTCACGATGTTTAGATTCCAAAAACGAAATGTCCGTGCAACGTCAAAGGCGTTTTGGGCAGTAGGAGTTTTTAAAAAATCAGAAATTGCTGACAAAATTGGTAACCCTAACACGCAGACGGGCCGGATCCGTTTTACTGTTAACAACATCCACAACTACAACAATTTCAACAACAACAACAACAACAACAACATATATATAAAACTGATAAGGTATCAGGGGGGCTTGTTTATCTTTCTCTTCTCTCAACTACGAAATATTCCGTGTAATAGTTACTATCGGAATAATTTTCGTCGAATAAATTTCAGGGGAATCTGAGGTCACTGTGAAATGTTGGTAAAAGGTTGGTGCACACCAAAGCTGAGTCGTTTGCTTTTCACGACGTCGAGGTGTGTTGCGACCTATTCGGATTTTCCCAAAGAATTCGAAGCACATCACATCCAGACTTCGGCAATTCAGAAAATCGTCCTCACAGTTGGAAGTGCGACAGTTTCGTTGATCGATCCTTCACGGGGAGGTCAGTAAGTGGTTACATAATATTATTTGTATTGGTGGTGTATTATTATATTTGGATTGGCTAGTTGTAGAGATTTTCCCGGGAATGGTAGGAACGTCCTCGGACCCCTTTTACCTAGGTACGAACGTCCCGGTTACCGGCACCCCTGAACGTCCCCGGGAGGTAGGAACGTCCTCGGTAACTTCTCTCTTGAATGTCCTCGCTTAGTAGGAACGTCCCCCATACAAATTTTCATAATTGAAAAATGAGTATGTAGGGACAGTGAACCTGAGACAATCTTCATAAACTGGTACCTAGAGTAAATATTTTCGTCGTATTTGTTTATAACCACTTCGAGGACGTTCCTACCATTCCCGTAGTCCGCTCAGGTCTCACTTTCACTGAGGCGAGACCGTTCGTACCGTAACCCGATTTTCCTACACCAGGACTCAGGTTTGAGATCTATACAGACTTTAATCCACCTTTTCCAAACATTTCTGTACGGTGTCAGCATCTTCAGGGGAAGCCAAGGAAAAAAGTCAAGATGAAAAGGGAAAACGCTGCAAATTTTACACAAGGGTTTATTATTCTTTGATATACGTTACTTGTGCAGAAATTTAATTCTGTCAATGAAAAAATTAAAAAAAATTTTTTTTTTGATTTTTATCTCGAAAAAGGCGCGGACTGTGACACGAATAATTGAGCAAAGATTTTTTAGTTTTATATGGAATGTATTTTTTCTTATGGAGTTCCGAGATTTCGCGATTTACTTGATTTTGATACCGTTCAGTTGGGTCATGATCTAACAAGGTGTTACGCGAGAGAGCCTACGCTACATCGCAGTAGATCCATCATCCCAGTTATGATTTCGTAGTAAACGCCACATGAATTTCAAATGTCACTAAGCTTAATTGCAGGTATCTCCATTTGCTAGGCCATATCGCAGTAACTCCAAAACATTGAGCTGGAGATACTGCATTTTAGCGTTGGAGTATGGAGTTACTGCGATACAGCTTAGCAATACCCAATATTCGTGGCGATTACTGAAAAATGGCTTATCGATTTTGGCGGGAAAAGGCTTTTTGGGTGAACTTTGACCCTTCATATGATGAATTACATATCTAAGATACCCCCTAGCGGTCTAACTCGAAACCGGCCAAAAGTGGAGTTACTGCACTTTGGCTTAGCACGGCAGTACCTACTGAACCCAGTGATTTGAAAACTCTGAAAACTTCGCGGAAACTGCATCTACTCAAAGCTCAAACATTCTACCAGAGGAAAAGAGAAGCTAGGCTGCGCAGTCGTGCAGATACGAGCAAAGAAGCGATTTGCATGGGCTTCAATAAGAATCTGCCTTGCCCGAATATCACCACGAACGACGTATACTACAGGCGGCAACTGTCGTTCTATTCCTTCAACATACATCGTTTGAGTGACCATCGTGTCGTCCTCTACACATATACGGATATATCCCGAAACAGTAGCGTAAAAAGGAAGTAACGAAGTGTGCTCTTTCATTTTTGACTACCTACTTCTCCAACCACTTGTCTCGTGATGTAAAATCTCTTGACCTTATTCGCTGATTCATGTGGCGGCTAAGATTTCTACACTATGCAGTACACACGCTGAAGCGATCCATAAAAGAATGAATTTTTTTTTTAATCCATAAAAGTCGTCTTCATTCGAGGGCACTCATACATGGAGTGCGATAAAGACATGGCGCTTCTCAACCAAAAGGCCCTCGCAGAAACTCCTCGCGACTGGAACAAGCTCTTTGAAAAAGCCAGAGCCAAGCCAACTCCATTCTAGGTGGAAAAGTTGACAAATCTCACGGCAGGGATTGGACAACTTTCTTTCAACAGCCATACGGGAAGAAAGCCCCCAACACTATGAAGACTGAGGGAGCTGAAAGTGGAGATCACTCATCCCCGACTTGTGAATCATCGAAATACCTACAACGGTTCCTGGATCAGCTCAATCGTGATTCCAAACGCTCCAACAAAAAAGAAAAACCGACAACCAAAGAAAAAATCTCACAACCTTCACAGCTTCGTGAAAACCAATTTCAATTCCCAGATAGGGCACACAAAAAAAGGTTGCCAATTTCAAAGGAAAAGTACAAAGACCTGCAGCACTTGATGCGATTTTGCAGTGAAAAAAGCTAAAAAGTACTTTAATAAGATAAAACAAAAATAATTTTGTTCAAAAAAATTATCTAATAATAATTTATTGAACATTGATAATTAACTGTAACCTGTTTACTTTACTGACCTATTTACTTTACATTTGACAGGCTGGTCTGTCAAAAGTTGATATGTCAAATTTTGGCAAATTTTTCAGCAGAGCCGTTGGAAAATTTTCCAGGCCTACGGAAGCGCATTACAAATGAAGTAAGTGCTTATTCCTAGTTTTAAAAATTTGTCCTTGTTCAACAACTATTCTTCTTGTGACAGAATTCGTTTCGATGGCCTAATTTAATAATTTTTCAAGTTTTTTCAAAAAAAATTATCATATTGTTTGACATATCATTATTTGGCAGACCATAGATGTGGGGTTGAATGGCCATACCAATGAATAGAACGGGACATAATATGTTATCATGGTTTGGCTGATATTATCATGGTTTGGCTGATCAAAACTTTCCTGTTGGAAGGGTGGCAATACTGGATAGGTAAGTTCTTATCAACTTTTGCCAGACTGTGCTACCCCTCTTTTTGGACTTACCTCATAATGCCAGTCATTGGTTTTAGTATTTCCCAACGTTTCTACCATATCATGTTTTGCCAGACCAAAGAGCTTGCTAGAATCGACTTATACAGCAAAAAATCAGAAAATCAGAAAAAACTGACATATCAACTTTTGACAGACTAGCCTAGAGGTAGACCCTCGTGTTGAGACCCGCAACGCACGGAGTAACCAACCTTTTCCCCTGTACGATAGGACCTTTGGACGATTAGCATCGTATTTCGAACCTATAACCCATGGATTGAGGGATTATTAAAATTGTTTCACATTTTACACTAAGCAAGGCACATTTTGGTGTCCTTAATTTTTATCATTTAATAATGATTAACAGGACGTTTTCATTTTTAGCGCAACCTTTTTTCCAAAAAATGGAAAGGTGCGCTCACCTCTTCGACATGTATGTTTTTTTTTTTTTTTTTTTTTTTGTTTGTGTACAGAGCATCACGCCCGAGCGGCTCAACAGATTTTCATGAGGGTGGTCTCATTGTCATCAGCGAGTTCGGGGGGTGGTTATAGGCTACCTTGATTTTTCCTCCCTCATCCCCTTCATCGGTTTTCGGGAGGTCCTTCACGACGAAAGTTGTTTATCTCTGATGTGTGCCTCAAAAGGGGGACGAAAGTTTTTGTCCGATTTCGTTGGTTCAAGGGTCTATGGAATGAGCTTTTTAGGCTGATTCCAACGACTCCAAAACGATTTTTGCAGCCTGAGCCGTTCGTTACCTCTGATCGGCATAAGGTTTTATTACGCATCGGTCGTTAGGGTGCAGTTGTTTACGTAATGAGCATCACGTGGATATTTTTGATGTGTTGTGTGGCATAGTTTGGTCGCTAGATACCTACTGTTTCTTAGTTTCTCTATCTCATTAAATATATCGTAATAACAAAAAGGTTGCGCTCATCTATTCAATTCAATTGATGGCTTGTTTTTTCCCGTCACCACATGAAAAAGCGTTACGCAACATAATCACGAAAACTATAATCACATGATTGGTCTATAAGGAAGTTTGGCCGTTGGTTACAAGTAGAGGGTCGATATTCCTAGAGTTTAGAATGAGGCGTAAAATTAATCATTATTAAATGATCTGACTGTAGAACCATGGGTCTACCGTCCGTTTTTTTTAAAGATGCTTACGTAAGGTGCAATTGCGTTTTTGACAAAGAAAATGGTTTTCTGAAAATTTAGAAGTGAGTGAGTTACCCCCTCTTTTCCCCTGTACTCTTGTAAAACAATTGTGAAAACTTTGCAACGTTAGTTGTTTTTTTTTTTTTTTTTCAGCTCCGTCTCTCGTCAATTTTTTGTATAGTGCTTCATTTCTAATTTATATTATAGCACTAAGAACAACATAAAATGTAGTATTATTGGGCGGTGGGGATTGTGAACAACCCTGGAGCTCAGATCACCCTCTCATCGATACTGCTTACCTACATGAATGTTTGACTTTCCTCTCATTGCTTCAGACATGATAGCAACTCTGGGAGAAACTACTGGCAGAAGCGCTCTCCATTTCATGAAGGGCAAAATGGAAAATAGCCCCGAAGGATCCGAAATTCTGAGGTATGTAGGTATATCTTGTAGGTAACTGTCAGCATCAGGGTGATCAGATTCGGAATACTGCCAACTCTGCGTGACAAAATTGAAGTTTAATTATTTATTAATTAGTAAACTATGACCGTCGGGCAGGGGGTGGATATCATCATAAACAAAACTTTCGGTTTTGATTTATTATTCTTGGAAGTCGAAAATGTTGATCGGCCTCAAAATTTGACATTAGGTATGCGTTTCATGACGCGTAGATTCAAAAACGAAATGTCCGTCCGCTGTCCAAACCGTTTTGAGGAGTAGGATTTTTTTTGTTTAATCTGAAATTTTGACAAAATACTCGGTTTACCATCTACTTGTGCTCACATAGTTTTCAGCCCGATCGCCCTGACCCTTGGGGCTCTGTCGGGCTAAAAAGGGGCTACGGAAGGATTTTTTTAAAATGGTTTTGGCTATGGGGTCGAGTGGGGTGTCGTTTTCGAAGTATTCTTTGATGTAGAATCCATTTTTGTGGGGGTCCCAGAACGATCCTATTCAACTGTATGGGGTTTTCATGGGGCCAACAAATGGGATTTTTGGAGTTTCCGAGGCAGGTCAAATAACCTGTGGTTTATCGAGTAATTTTGGACGCATAATCCATTTTTTTGAGGTCCCACATCCGTCCAAACGTTGTACAGAATTTTTTTTATTTTTCAAAAATATTTTCTGAATGACAGAATTCATTTTGCACAGTTGACCTATATCGACGAATAATTAACCCTTTGGTAAAATTTACAGCGTTTTTTACTCGATTTCATATCGAGCCTAAAAAATCTACAAACCAAAAAATTGATTTCGGAGAGATAAGTAATAAAACCTCCTGGTTCAGTGTTAATCCTGGTTTTAGTCTTCGTTGAGAACCAGCCGTGATTGTGTAAAAACTGAAATATTAAATATTTTGCCATGCCATCCATGTGAATAAGTTAAGTCAAGTTTATTGTGAACGACTGGTAATTGAAGCTTTTTGGGATCAAAGGTCCTAAATGCTAAAATAAATTGTATTCAATGAGTATTTCAATTGATACCTAATAATAATATCAACTTAATTAACTAATTTAAATTACCTACTTACTAATAAACCACTACTATCGTTGTGAATTATTAAGTTGTTTAATTTTTTTTACTGATTCAATAATATATCGTGTTTATTAACCGAAATTTCATCTTCTACTCCATTAGCTACTAGGCATACACCAACCGATTTTTTCGGCGGATCAGCCGATATTCCCACGGATCAGAGCCGTCGATCTCAGGTTTGTCGTCGCCCACCCACGAGCAGATCGATCCGTGAGAATCTTCGTCAACAAATCCGTCGGCAGATTTGATTTGTTCGTTTATGGGGGAAACCAACGGATATCCCACGTCAAATCCGCAGATCCCGATCTGTCGAGCGTGTCGGACGGATCTGGGTGAGATCGGTGGATTTATCACTTTTAAATCGATTCATTTTTGAGAATCTGACATTCCCTACTCTACAACCTCTACCCACGAAATCCGATCCCGCACTTAAAATCCGCTCGTGTATGTAGGAAACTGACAGACCGGGATCGGCCGATCACGTTGTCGGCGGATCCACTCGGCGAGTCCCCACTCACGTAAGGAATGGGTCGGCGGATTTCAGCCGGATCTGTCTCGGTCTGGCCCTTGCCACTAACGAGCGGATCAATCTAACGGATCTCCCAAAATTCTCGGAAAAATCCGCGATCCTTCGAAAAAATCCGCTGGTGTATGCCTAGCTATTGTTCATTCTTTCTCCATTTCTATTAGACATTCGTTGCAAATAGTGCAATCTTGAAGTGAGCCACCTCACTCACATCATCCCTTCACTCCTGGATTCATGGGAGGGCTCCACCATCCTCCTTACCCAGGGACCTCATCCTCTTCTGGCCACCCTGCAGTCTAAGGGACACTGCCTTGACGAACGTCACCTGCAGGCGAACGTTTGAAGGACCTGTGAATAAGGCTTTTTCCATTTTCCGGCGAGCGTCATTACAATCCGGATAATTCATGATAATTAACGAATTACTACCTACCTATTATTAATTAATTCATTAGCTAGGCATACACCAGCGGATTTTTTCGACGGATCGCGGATTTTTCCGAGAATTTTTGGAGATCCGTTAGATTGATCCGCTCGTTAGTGGCAAGGGCCAGACCGAGACAGATCCGGCTGAAATCCGCCGAGGGAAACCCGCCGACCCATTCCTTACGTGAGTGGGGACTCGCCGAGTGGATCCGCCGACAACGTGATCGGCCGATCCCGCTCTGTCAGTTTCCTACATACACGAGCGGATTTTAAGTGCGGGATCGGATTTCGTGGGTAGAGGTTGTAGAGTAGGGATGTCAGATTCTCAAAAATGAATCGAGTTAAAAGTGATAAATCCACCGATCTCACCCAGATCCGTCCGACACGCTCGACAGATCGGGATCTGCGGATTTGACGTGGGATATCCGTTGGTTTCCCCCATAAACGAACAAATCAAATCTGCCGACGGATTTGTTGACGAAGATTCTCACGGATCGATCCGCTCGTGGGTGGGGGACGACAAACCTGAGATCGGCGGCTCTGATCCGTGGGAATATCGGCTGATCTGATACGAGAATCTGATCCGCCGAAAAAATCGGTTGGTGTATGCCTAGCTATTGATTAAAATATATTTTGCCATTTAGGCTTCAAATTTCAGGGTTAACTCTCTAAAGTTTAAGCTCTCATTATATTATAATGTACTGCTTTAGCTACAGTTTGGTTGAAGTTAACTTGGCAGCTCGCACATCAATAATCGAACACAATTATTGTGTTCCTGTCTCAGGAGGTCGCTATACTTCCTACTAAGTCATAACTGTAGTACTAGAAGGCTGGACTTCATATGATTTACCAATATCTGCTTTTGGTTTAGGCTTCAGCCCAGAATAAATTCAAGAACTATTGATTTGAACTTCCTCGGCAAGTTACCCAATAGAACCGTTGGTCGAATTTATTACGACTGGCTAGTTAAAAATGTGAGTAGTATTGTCCTTTGACGCCTTTTAATTTGACACCTTTTACATTTTTATTTAAATTTAAATTTGTTCATTTGCAGAAAGTGACCCCTGATTCGAGGTTGCCCGTACAATTCGTTGACGATGTGGAGTTGGCGTACGTAATGCAAAGATACAGAGAAGTTCACGATCTCGTTCACGCTATACTTTTTATGCCCACTAATATGCTTGGTATGGTCTAGCTGGGTTCACGTCCTGTTTTAAATACATCCGATTTTGCTTTCTGTATTGGTTTCTTTTTTGTCGATTTTCAGGAGAAGTTACCGTGAAATGGGTTGAGGGCCTACAAACAAGGTTACCGATGTGTCTGGGAGGCGGATTGTTTGGAGCGATGAGGCTCAGACCCAAGTACGTATTTCTTTGTATCTCGCATTAAAGGCGCGATTACACGAGGCCAGTAGGTGGTCCAGCTGACTGGCGCCAGTTACTGCCTTCGTGTAAACTACATTGGCGTCCCGTGCCATGCCAGTCCAGTGGAGAAAGTAGCTCCAGTCGACTGTCCTCAGGAGTAGGTATCGGGTCAGTCCAGTTCCCCCCACCTTCAAAAGTCCTGAGCTGGCGGGACTCACTGGACCAACCATAAAGTTTCCGTGAGAAGTCGATATCATATCCGGCACTCAAAGTGTTCAGGTAGCTCACAAATGAAACAGTTAATTCGGGGCGGCCGTTCGTTGTTGTTTCAGGGTGCCAAACGGCTGTCACACAATAGGCTCCTTGAAATAGTCGAAATTTTGCATTTCTAACATCGCATTCGGATTCAGCACTCTGTAAACCCCCTTTCATCAATAATCATTACGTAAATCCGAATAGCTACGCGCAGAGCTGGCGTAGCCATTTTTGAGATTTGGAACTGAAAGTAGAAGCATTTTTAGTTACACCGAACGTTGGGCATACAGCTGCCGGAGCATCCAGTGATGTTAGTACGAACATCAGAGGAGTTAAGAACCAAAATTGAGCATATCCACTTCCAAGCGGACATCAAACGGCCCTGAAATAGTTTTCCAAATCCCAACATATCACTATTACAAATATACCAAGTTCATAGTTTGAATATTGCGCTATGGCACTGCAGTCTGGTGGCCGCAAAAGGAAACGCTGATGTGGCATCCTGAGCAATGGTCGAGTGAAGGGGTTTCGAGTTTTTTCTGTTGGCAACATTGTATCAGCTTGCTCGCCGTTTTGTTCATGTCTCTCGGTTGTGTAGTTTGTTTTTAACCTCGGCCTTCTTCTCAATGGTGGCAGAGAAAAAAAAATGTCTCCGGGAAAGCAGTTGAGGAGAATAAAGTGTCGATCAGCGATGGGTGTTTCTTCAAGAACTGTATGTAATGTTTACTTTTTGTATACAATGCATAATGATAACATTTTATTTGTTTTATTGTAATTTGACAATAGCTGCGCTCGCAGAGTAACTTCTGGCCGTTCGGAATCGCGACTCAGAACTCGAACACTTCCAGGAATTAAAACGGACAGAACTTCAGTCCTCCGCCAACAAAAAGTAGTCCCTACGATGTTACCTCCACGAGATCACAGAAGGAAATGAATCGCGAGGCAGGAGGAATTCCACAATCGAGGAGACAGTTGTGTACGTAGGAAACTGCTATGAGACAGAAGGCCTATCAACAGGTCCCCCGAAGGGGACTCCACCACATGGGGTCTGAACCTTCCGCGGGCTCCACCTCCCAGCATTCACTACGATCACCTCGAGAACAACCCGAAAGCCCGGGGGGGGGGGGGGGGGGGGAAGGGCCCAGGGATGACCCCCAAGCCAAGACCGCGGGCTCCCCCCCGCCCGAGGTACCGGAGAGAAGGAGTTGCTCTAAGCCGGGTGTTATTTGCGTTATTGGGAGCAACTCCTCCCCATTAAGGCCACTCCGGTCGGAGGCCCGAGAGCCCGAAGGCTCTCTACCGCTTTGCATGCCCCCAACATCCCGGCGTTACTCGGGATATCAGCCTGAACATTACAAGGGTGGACATGAGGGTCGAAGAGCCGAGTCCGCCAGTGAGCCGTAGCACACTAGCATCAACCTACGGCCCCCGGGGACGGTCCTCAAAATGGAGGAGACAGTCGGAATCAATCTGGAAGTTCTGAAAAAAAAAAAAAAAAACTGCCAGAATCGATTCTAAACGAGTTCTGTGCTCGCAGACCATCAGAACTAGAAGCCGATGTACCCCCACCCACAGCCCGTGCGAAAGGCCCTACTGCGCATGCGCTGAATGGTTCGGAATTTTCAGAATTACTCTGCGAACGCACCTAATAATGTTGGAATGGAAATACACCCGAATTTCGGATTAAATCATCCTGTACCATGTTGTTAGAAGTCAAAAAGGGAAAAATACACCATTTTTTGTGACAAAAAGTATTTCACGTAGTTTATAATCATCTTAAGTTGTTCTGGCCGATTCAACAACCTGTGTATGTACAACCTACACCAGTTTTAGTTTTCAATCAAAGGCACCAGAGTGCAGGTCGATTTTCAAATGTTTTCTTGATTTTCTAGGTGCTTGGCACTAGTGACGCTGGAATAACGCTTTGTTGTAAATGTGATCTTGCATATTGAATCAACTTATTCGTGATATAAATTAACTTAGGTATTCGACGTGACGGATCCTTCAGTTTTTTGTTTTTTAATGGTAATAAGAGCTGACTTCGGGTTTCCGCCAAAATTCAAATTGCAATTTTTCTATAACTTTTATAAATTCGTACGAACTTGCAGTTTGTGTTTTAACCCCATTTTCAGTATTATTTGGACGTCGTCTATCGATAACAAAAAATAATCCAGACACGTTTCCATCCCTATTACAATCTACTGTTCACTGTTTTTTAAATTTTTAGGCATTCTTAATTCTTCCTAATAACTCCACAACAGCAAAACTATAAAATAAAAGTCGTTAGCTTCTATTCAATCATGTAAAAGTAAAAGGGAGTAAAAGAGAATTAAAGTAAACAAATTAATTTGTTTTTCAATTTGTATTTTGAGGTAGTCCTAATTCTTCATAATAACTGCACAACAACAAAGCTAAAATAAAAGTCTTTAGGTTCTATTCAATCATATAAAATTCAAAATTTTCCAATTAGAAAACCCGATTGAGGGGAGAGAAAGAGAAGTGCTGCTAGGAAGGAAAAAACGAGAGGGAGCCGGAAAATGTAGTGTGAAGAGTACCTAGTTCAATTTCCGCCACCAGAATGTAGTGTCGGAGCGCAATATTCATGTGGGACAGGCGCGACTCGTGAGGGAGGCAGCGTCGCAACTGCACCCCCGCGATGCAGAAGGGCGAGAGGGGGGCTACGTATTACCTACCTAATTACTTACCTACCTAAAAATGAATCAAAACTCCTTGGCTCGAATATCTACGTAAGTTATTGTAGACCTCACATAGTTCGTGGAACGCCTGAAAAGCCTGTGTTGATAGTACAATGAAACGGGAGCACTGCACCTCTTGAGACGATTTTTTTGCATGGACCTTATGGAACAATGAACTAAGTGTGAAGCCAGAAATTTCGAAATGTGGTGCAGTTCTGGGCACTGCACACCCTTCCTGTGATTGGCCAACCTTTATCACCAGATGATAAATCACCTCCACAATCAAAGTTGGCACTCTTCACTTTTCTTTTGTAATGAGGGACTTATTCAGGATCTAATCTGTCCCAAATCATGGAAAAAATAGGGGCTTACTTTTGGAATATTTTGAAAACTTTTTGGTGTTGCTATTTTACTTTGTAGGTAATGAAATCATAAAATTTTGATCGACCAAGGTTTCTGATTTTTTCAGTTTTCCCACAAAGGTATTTTTTACCAGAAGCTACAGCAGTTGAGGGGATGGCATCAGGGGTTTTGTGTGCTTCCATGTTTTCTGGGAAGTGTTTCCTGAACTCTGTGATCTGCGTTTATCTCATTTAAAAGTTTTTTATTCGTTCGTTTCATTCGATCGTTTCATTGTTCATTTCATAAAGCGTTTGTTGGATATTGATTTCATCTTGAGGGAGTTTTCCCGTTTAGGCGTGAGTGAGAAGAGTGCCATTCGCGACATGGGGCGGCCAACCTCACCTTTACCAGGTTTGCAGCGTGTACCCGTGTATTTTGAAATGAAAGGAAACTGGTAATAGTTAATTGGAATTTTTAAACGAATAAATAAGTAAATAAATAATGAACCATAGCAAATCTTGATAGTACTAAGTACTAAAAGTATTTTTATCTGTATTAGGTGCAATAATATTTTCATAAAATATTTTCACGAATCCGTGACTGCACCCCCTTGTTCTGCCATCACCAGTCGCGCCTGATGTGGGAGACCTTTAGCTGAATTGCTAGCTTGGCACTACAGTTCACGAAAGAGCCTACAATGCCCCCGTTGTTTAATCTCCTTACATGTACAGCAGAAAGATGAAGGAGAATCCAAAATCGTTGGATGCATTTTCTGTTCTGAACACGGCATTTGGGCATTCCACGTGAAAGGTTGAACTCAAAAAAAGTGTTGCGGTTTGTAAAAACACTGTTCATTCATTCATATTTTCCGGAATTTTTTTATATTTCAGGCAAAGGCAGAAATACGTCACCACTTACCTCCCTTGGGCCATAAAAACCGGAATGACGAGCAGCTTCTTGATGAACGTCTTCTACGAAAAACGGTGGGAGCAACCCATTGACGAATTACACCAGGAACTCAAAATCGTTCCTGTCTCCGCTAAAAAGGCAAAAAACGATGGTGACCTGCCAGACTCGAATTAAAATCGCTGACGTCATTGATATCGATGTTTTAATGAGTCATTAGGTGAAAGTGTTGTGGGCTTGTTTTCACAATCCTTTTATCCATCACCGTACTTTATTCCTACTTGAACCACTTGTTAGCAAATGTTAAATATATTTTATTTTGGCTTTAGAACTCTGTCTTTGTACATTTCCGAAATTTCAATGGCATTAAGGGAGAACATTACGTACCTAGGTAGATATAGAAAAATTCTAACCCATGAGAAACGTAATGAAAGTACAACAAGCTTGCGTTTTAACTGGAATACAACGATAATTCTAAAGTAGGATCAACATTTCCGTCCCATCAATAACTGTTAAAAATGTCCGTAGGTAGGGTTTAGTCCTGGAAGATCTGTGAAAAGAAATGAAAAGTGGTAATTAGCTTCCTTGAACGGCACTAAACGTCCCGAACATTCGCTATCCACTTACCATAATCGTCCATCAGGCTATCCCTGGTAGTGGGTGATACAATCGGGGCTTCTGGAGGTTGGCAAAGATGGATCGAGGTGGATCGAGGCCTTCCAACCAAGGAATCGTATTTTGCCTATGAAGAAGTCAACATTGTTTGAGTTAGTTACAAGATATTGCGTTATTATAGCATTGCTGTAATATAATGAGATGAAGCAATGAGGTGAACGACAACTTCATAATATGTACCTACATATTATGTACCTTGTATGTTCTCAACGAAAATTGAGCAGCTTCCAATTCTTGACTCACATGCCTCAATTTCATTGTGATATCGTTGTAGTTGCCTTCCATAGCTGCAATCAGCATAGTGTTTTGAGGGCGGAATATTAGGATGAATAATATTGTGACATTCGTCATGGAGGAAGAAATTGTAACCAGTTGATGGGTCATTTTTGAAGAAAAAAATCTGTAAAGAATGTGTCCCAGAGCCATTCCCTAATGAAGGACTCCGCCTTTAATTTGTTATTCTTGGAATAATACTTGGAATGTAATCGACGGAGGTTGAAAATTCTGATCAGCCTCAAAATTTGACATTGCTTATACCTAGGTAAGTTTCAAGATGTCTAGATCCCATAAACCGAAATATCCGTCCGCCTTCCAGGCTGTTTTTGGCAGTAGGATTTTTTTTTTTTTTTTTTTTTTTTTTTTTTATCTGATATTTTCAAATCTGGTATGTTGGGACTGCCTTCTTGGCATATTTCAGCCGGGTGCGTAGTGGGGCGACAGAAGGTGGTCGAGTCTATACGTGTTTATTCTTTCAAGCTTTCGGCCAACAGGGTGCCATCTTCAGGATGCTGGGCATAAGACTTACTATTAGCGACAGTGATGACTAGATTAGGTATTTATGTAGTATGGGGTAGTTGTAGGCTTACTTTCGATTCAATATTGGTAAGGTCTCCGCGCGGTACACACCCCCAGCGGTCGTCACACTCCACCAGATCACCCAATGCGAACCAAACGACCAGCTGCCCGGCGGCGACCGCTGGGGGAGTGTAGCGCGCGGAGACCTTACCAATATTGAATCGAAAGTAAGCCTACAACTACCCCATACTACATAAATACCTACAGTCATCACTGTCGCTAATACTAAGGTCTTGGATAAGGCAGGGCATCCCCAGCATCTGAAGATGGCACCCTGTTGGCCGAAAGCTTGAAAGAATAAACACTCGACCACCTTCTGTCGCCCCACTAGGCACCCGGCTGATTTTTAAATCTGAAGAATGTTTTCTTTAGAGTTGTGCTCACAAGATTTTCAGCCAGATTGCCCAAATCCGCCCCACGGGCGATGGGGGCCATGGGGATAAAATGGGGTACGGGAGGCATTTTTGCAGGTTTTCGGGTAGGTATGATATCGAATGGGATGTCGTTATCGAAGTATTTTTGTGCGTAAAATCCATTTTTCGGGTCCCAGAACCATCAGATTCCACCGTGGGGAGTGGGGCTTTCATGGGGCTACAAATGGGACTTTTGAAGCATCCCAGGGGGTCAAATAAGGTGTCGTTTTCCGAGTAACTTTGGACGCTTAAACCATTTTTCAAGGTTCCACATCTATCTCAACAATGTACAGAAAAAATATTTTTTAATTTAAAAAAAATTATTTTCTTAATGGCACCGAATTAATTTTTGCATCAGTCAAAGAATAATAAACCCTTGTGTAAAATTCGCAGCTTTTTCCAGGAAAGACCCTTATAAATAGCTATTTATAAGGGTCTTTCTAGATTTTATCTAGATTTATATGAAATATAAATCTATTTATACGGGTCTTATTAAATTTTAATAGGTAACAACGTAACAATTGTACTACCCACGTCTAAACCACTAATTCAGACCGTCTCTGTATGTGCGCATGTATGCGTGTCACAAGCATCTCCTCCGAAACCGTAAGTGATAAAAATACCTACGGCGATTTTTTCTACCGACTCGGCCTCCCAGACATAACCTACTGGGGGGGGTTGAGATCCCCCAAAAAAAGCGCGCAAACAGGTTCATTTGCCCCCAACTTTCTTAATTTAAATGGGAACACCTAAATGTTTTTGCGAATTTCTTTTCCCCGGTCAATTTTACGCCCAATGAGCACATTGAGCACATTGAATTAGCGAAAATTCGTGCAAATATCCGTATTTTGTTGTTTACAGTCTGATTAGAGAGTTTTTGCAGACCCTTCCACCGATCGGTAGGAGGAAATCCGTAGTAAGAATCTGTAAGGAAAGGGGGAGTGCGCATGCGCGAGGACAAATCGGTAAGGAATCTGTAGCAGTAGGCGGTAAGAATCCTTATTCCTACGGGTTACCAAATCAGTATAGAAATCTGTATGAAAAGCAACATAACCTGACGCTTGTGTAACCCCGTTGTAACCTCAAGATGTTATCTTGTAAACAAACGGGCTTGTATTCTGCTTTGTTATTTTTTGTTCTCAGTTCGCTTTGTTCTCTTCTGTTTTATTCTGTTCTACACTCGATGGATGAATTGGAAATTTTTATTCCACCCATTTCCTCTTCACAAAAAAAACGAGTGGCAGTAGGAGTCCTCGTAGGACTTGTAATAAGTAGGGCTGCCAGACGTCCTCTTTTTTCCGGACATGTCCTCTTTTTCACACCCTGTCCGGGCGTCCTCTCTTTTTTCATTTTTCGGGCAAATGTTCTCTTTTTTTTTTAAATCTCTCATTTTCTGAAATTACCTCGAAATTACCTGAAAATCGTTTGGGCTACCTACCTATCTGGAACAGCCTGCTTAGAAAAAATCTTGTTCTTGTTAAACCTATGTCCATCGTGGGCGTTGACATCGAATACAGGCAGCTTCTTCGCCACTCCAAATCCCGTTGGTTGTCGTTGTTTCCCTGCATAAATCGTGTGCTTCAAATGTATGAACCTCTGGCGTCGTATTTTATGTCTCAGAGCAACCCTCCTATCCTAATAAAAAATCTGTTTGAATAGCCAGAAAATGAAAGTGACTTGTGGTTTCTACATTCATTAATGTTTTCTTTCAATGAAAAGATTAAGAAATTGGAAGCCAAACATAACTCAGTTTTGGAGGTGCTAGCTTCGTTGGAGGAAGTCGAAGATTTTCTGACTGAAAGACTGAAGGAGAAATTTCTCCCTAAATCTAATTTCTCACTAAATTTAAAGCCATGAACTGCAGTCAAAGATGGTGTGAATATTTCCATCTTGTCGACCAATCAGAGAAACACTCACAGCTTCTCAAATTGTGCCAAATTGTTTTCGCCATTCCTGCCCATAATGCCAACGTCGAGAGAATATTAAATATTCTCATTCCATCAGAGAAAATTTTTCTCTGATGAACTCTCAGTGGATGAGAGGAACTGACTACATGTCCCCACAGTAAAGGTTTTTCATCAATCAGATGGATGATGGTTTGTTACCTACCTAATCGGGTATTATAATAATATCTACTTCAAGTTTTTAGTTTCAACATTCAACATATTATGTTGAATGTTGAAACTAAAAACTTGAAGTAGATTCTATTCCTATTAGAATTACATCATTTTCTATAATATAATATTATTATATTTTCTATAATATTATTACATTTTCTATAATTATTATTATAATACCCGATTAGGTAGGTAACAAACCATCATCCATCTGATTGATGAAAAACCTTTACCTTATAATTATATTATAATATAGTATGTGCATTTTGTAATTTATACGTTATATATCTTGATGTTCTTTTTTTCCTTTTCTCTCATCAGGCAACCCTAGTAATAAGAAATACTTGTGAAACACTCAAACGCAACAAGTCAAAACTTCACGGCGACCTTTTTTTTTTTTGGATTTTCATCCATTTTCCTCTTCACAAAAAACCGAGTGGCAGTAGGAGTCCTCGTACTGGTAATAAGAAAATTTCTTATTACAAGTATTTAATACTTGTGAAATACTCAAACGCAACAAGTCAAAACTTCACGGCGACCATTTTTTCTTGAGGTATGTGAGAGTGAAAACAACGTGCGCGTCACTTTAGTCGTCAATTTTTCCATACGGATTCGTAAGGAATCTGTAGTGGGGTGGTTGTGGTGGTTAGCTTCCAGTCATGGTCGGCCTAGACAGCCCATACGGATTTCCTGCTACGGATTCGTGGAAAGGTCTGCAAAAACTCTCTATTGAGTCGGCGTTTCCTCTGTATCCTACCTGGAGATCCAAATGGGCGAACGAAGCGAGCACCTCTGTCCGATAAAGTGGTCCCTGTCAGAGTGCTAGTGTTGTTTGAAAATACAATCCAGACATCACCTATTTTGGCAGCCAAGTAATACTCACTTTTAAGTTGAGTGTTCCATTCAGCATCCTTTCTCACTAGTGCTTGATTGAACTGCTGCGTCTTTGAGTCCATCTGTTCCATTAACTTTCGAATTTCGTTCGAATCGTGACGCCTCTCCGCTTCTGTTTGGCATTTCCACAATTTAAACGACTTCTCGACTAGTCGGATAATTCTTTCTGGCCTGATACCGGCCAAAACCATCTGGATACAGAAAACGTGCCCGAGTATGTTGTTGTACCTACACGCAACTTTCAACAATTTGTTGCCAAGAAAAACTAGGTAGGTACAAAGCATAATCTTACTGAACCACAAACACATCCTTACATCACTTGGGTTCGTCAGGCAAAACAGCGTGTCGTTTTCCTTTATGTTGACTTCGTTGCAGACAGGGCAGTTGATTTCAGATTTCCTGTTATGGAAATATTCCGCGCCATGTTCACTACAGAAGACGTGCATACACCTGGTGACCCAAGCTCGACCATTAAGAATTGCTCTGCACTTGTGGACGTTGCAATTGAGATATTCGTTCATGTCATTTCACTGTAAAATTAAGTAAATAACCTCATAATAAATAAATGTAAACAAGTAAATACCTACTGTAATAATACAGAGCATCAAGAGGAATCAAGAATTTTGTGTTCCCGAACACGAATTGCATAAACAAAGGTCAAACTTCCTATTCAAACATGTTTCAAAAAATATTTTCTCAATATTTAGGAATAGGCGTGCACCCGGATTTCGGGTGAAACCATCGTGCGCCATGTTGTTTTTAATCAAAAAGAGAAAAATACATTATTTTGTGACTAAAGTCTTTCACGTAGGTAGTTAAAATCCATCTGGTCGATTCAAAAAGCTAAAACGATAACGCTAAAAGGTGCCGGAAATTCGAAAAATTAAAAACGCGTCTGGCCGATCGGTTTATTGTTGATTCATCAGCTAATACCGGTAAATATATAATATATTATGCATATTATGAACAAAGAACCATACCTACTGGGTTTGTCGCTTCGAGCTGTCTGCAGGAGAGCAGAGGGGTGGAAAGTTGGAATTGGGCATTTTCACCAGTTACTGTCCATCTGCCCATCTGTACCTACTGTAGGTACAGATGGACAGATGTGGGACCCTCAAAATTGGATTTCCTAGGTACGCGTCCAAAACTACTCGTACACCGCCACCCCATTCGACCTTCAGACATCCTTCAAAAGCCGCATTTGTAGCCCCACGAAAGCCCCATAGATCCCCACGGTGAAACCTAATCGTTCTGGGACCCCCAAATGGATTCTACGTCTAAAAATACTTCGAAAACGACACTAAACTCGATCCCATAGAAGAAAACATTTAAAAAGCCCTCCCGTAACCCCCTTTATCACCACAGAGCCCCAAGGGGTTGGGCTGAAAACCTTACGGGCACAACTAGATGGTAAACCGAGTTGTCAAAATTTCCGATTTTTAGAAAGATTTCTCCTTCCCAAAACGGCTTGCACGGCGGAGGAAAATTTGGTTTTTGGAAACGGATAATGTCAACTTTTGAAGTCGATAAGAATAACAATAGGTAATAATAATCTCATCGCGACAGAGGACGAAAATGATATAGTCGGGATTAGGTAGGTACCTACATACTTGGGTGTCATGGAGGAATAGAGAGGAGAGTTCACTGAATAGGACTTCATGTGCCATAGTCGGCGGTGGCGCTATCCCTACGGAACGTAGTGAACTACTCATAGTACCTTCAAACCCGACTAGAG
The DNA here is from genome assembly GCA_955831195.1 of Pilophorus perplexus. NCBI lineage: Eukaryota > Metazoa > Arthropoda > Insecta > Hemiptera > Miridae > Pilophorus > Pilophorus perplexus. Next base: position 26,110,242 of record OY037009.1, on the reverse strand, counting down.
TGAGCCACTAGCCCTTCTTACGAAGGAAAGCCCCAAATACCTCACTAAAAGGATTTATCTTCCACTGTTGTGCTACTACAATTAAAGGAAAAATTGAAGGAACTGAATAACGAATTTCGTTAAACGAAATTGATTGTGTAGTTGTGTACACTGTGAATGCAAACGACAAGTCGGAATTCGCAGGGCGCCATCTTCTGGTTCAGTTTTGGTAACTTACCACCTTCAAAGTTCACTACGTCTCGTAGGGGTCGCGCTGCAGTCGCAATCCCCCCCGCCGTTCCATCACTGGGTTGGCGTTTTGGGAACGCGGTTTAACACAGAGTGAGCTCTCCTCTCTATTCCACGAGAGGCTAGCCGGAGCGGGGAGCTTAGTTCCTCAAACTGCCGCTCAAGCGCTGCGTGTCACTTAACCAACCTCGCCTCGCATTTTTGAAACTGGAAAACCAACTCCAACCAAATAGTCACCCGATCACGAAACACGAAAAAATAATATGCTGATTTGTTTTATTGTCTCAAGTAAAGGCCTCAATAGGTAGGGACTCTGGTTTCCACCAAAATATAATTAGATAGTAGGTACACCTATAACTGTAACACCTATAACCTACCTACCCTCAAAATTGTACGCCCAAAACCCTCAAAACTTTCGGACTTGGTTCGTTTAACACATACGTATCCTTGAAACTATGCGTTTTATTAGGTGAAACCAACGGGACATACTAAGACATAAAATGTCAAAACATCTTTGAGCGGAGAGTAAAAACAATGCTCACAGTTCCTTAAACAGTTTTATTTAGTTAGGCAGGAACTTTTTTCTCACAACCTTCCATAGCAGAAACGTAAATATCACAGGTAATAATGCTCAGGTTATTATATTATTGCTCAGGTATTATATTATTGCTCAGGTGGTAATCTCGGTTACCAGGAACTTGGAAAATACCTATATTTATGCCGGTTAATTAATTATTGCAAAGATATAACCAAGTTAAATCACAGAAAGTGTAATCTTCAACAGAAAGAAAAAATGTAAATTTAAACAAAATAGGGTACCTATTGCCTCGGTATCTAGGAAACTTCAAAAATACCTGTGCCTACAACACAAGCGCTCGGAGTTGCAACTAGTGCATTTAAAGGCCATTTGACAGCTAAACACGACCCGAAAACATTAATATTAACAAAAACTTTAAACAGAATGTCGCATGCCGAGAAATGAGAGAAGGATGGCCGAACGGAAAAAACAAACATTGATAAGAGGTGTGGTGACACGCAGCGCTTGAGCGGCAATTTGAGGAACTAAGCTCCCCGCTCCGGCTAGCCTCTCGTCTCTATTCCTCCATGCTTGGGTGTATTACCTATTCCGAGAATAACAAACCAAAAGGCTCCTGTACACAACTGGGGCATCACACCCCGCTAGGTAAGCACGTGCCAGTGAATTTGGTTACAAGAAACTTAACAGTTGGTGAAAGAAACAAGAACCTTCAAGCAATTATTGCTTGCGTGTAACCAAAGTGTTGAAATGACTCGCCATCATCGTCCAAGTTTCAAAGTTGAGGCGGGAAGTTGTGGGACGACGCGGGAACTCCGGCGGGGGTTGCCAACTTCGCGGGAACGGAAAAATAACCGTCGTCCTAATGTTTGTTGTTGATGTTTTCGTTTTTTTTAAAAGGTTTACTAACAACTCAGGAAATCGCGATTATCGTCGCTTGCTGTTTGTTAAAAACGGTAAGTCGGCTGAGAGCAAATATTTTTCGACGGATTTCCATACAACTGCGGGGTATAACCTGACTGCCCGAGAACGGAATCTGGGAGTGTACTCGTCGGGTCAAGTCGGTGGCTTGATCTTATATTTTAGTTTGTTTATTGATCAGTGTGTACAAACCTTTTCGTTCGGATTGTTTCAAATGGCAGTGCGAATGTGTACAGCGTTTTCGTACTTCTAGATGTAGAGTACTGTTCCAAAGACGGAGATTGACCTGGTGAGTAACTCAACTGTTGTCAAATGAACCTCTGAGGGTTCGCTTGTTTGTGAGTGCGGTTGTGGCTGCGTACTGCTGAAAATCCACTCAGCAGTTTACAGGTGTACTGCTGCAACCAGACTGGTCACACCGTCTACTTGGAAGGATGTGGCTGTTGAAATGTACATTCTTATCATTTGATCGGAGCTCCTATTTACCTACAACACCACTGTATACAAAATAAGACGCCCCCTTCTCGTATAACAATATTCCATAATATAATATATTATATGGAATATTATGGATATATAATATATGATATATTATATATCCATAATATAATAATTATATTCCATATTATGGAATATTGTTTGATATTATCTACCTTCTATAATATAGAATTATATTATAGAAATTATATTATAATTATTAGTAGGCAATACACACACCCGGTGCAACTTGTATGTATGTATTCGGGAGCAACAGTTACTTTAGTTACTATGTGCTGTTATTATTAGTTACTAATGTGCTGAAAAACGGAAAAAGGCCCACCAGGCCAGCAGAACCACTTGTTATTTGGGAAAACAAGGGAAAAGATCCCATACTCTAACGTAAACGTCAAATTACATATGATTTTCTGTGGCAGCATTAAATGCAGGAAAATTTCCAGGTGAAATCACGTTGGTAAGCAAAAGGAGAGATTCCTGGTTACCTACTAATGAGATTTTGAATTATTAGAATTATTATCAACCTATCTTATATGCAATGTTCCTGACAGAACGATGCAAATTTTACACAAGTGTTTATTATTCTTTGATATAGGCACAACTGTGTCAATATGAAAATATTTTTGAAAAAATGTAAAAAAACGTTTCTGTAGGTACAACGTTTGGACAGATGTGGGACCCCCAAAAATGGATTCTACGTCCAAAATAATCCTCCTTCGAATAAGTATCGTCACTTAAAAAATCGTCACTTCTAACACCACGTAGGTAAGTAGGTGATTGATTTTGACGAAAATGAGTTTTTCATTCCATTAAATGGAATACCTATCAAAATTTGATAGGTATTAATACCTATGTTAATTAACATAGCTGAAGGTAACCATGCTACGGTCACCTGGAAACATAAAAACGAGGGAAGTGCATAAATGACTACAGCGCGTCCATTGGGGGGTTCGCATTGTTTTTTTTTTCTGAAAGTACTCCCTGAGAATGTAGGGAAAACAGTAGTCAGCCGCCTGAAATCGTTTCCAGAAAATTTAAATAATTTAACGAAAATTACGGCGTTTGAAAAACCGGGGCCATGGAGGGAGCGTGACGTCACTTCCTCAATACAGCTGAAGAGCGTCGTCGATAGTGTTTTGTTCTTGACAGGTGAGGGGATTGTTCTGCCCAGTGTTGCTATTCCACTGCTCATCACTTAATAAAATTCAAGTGAGCCGTAAATCCTTCTGATAAGGCTTTAAACTTCAAGTATCATGTATTATAATTAAAAGTTAATTATGTTTTCCGTAATATCATGTTATAATTGCTATAAATTCATCATATAAGCTGACGACACTAGCGCTCATGGTGAGAGATTCACTGGAACTGTGACGTCATGTCCTCAAACAGTGACTGGTGGGAAACGCCGGCCGATTCAAACGTTCGTTTTTTCGTTATATCTCCTACAATGATTTTTTTCGTTGGTATTGGAGTCTGTGCACGTTACTTTTTAGCGATATTATTGAATGGTAGGGAAGATTTCCAAATCTAAAATCAATGCGAACTCCCCAATAGGTAAAACAGCGCATAACTGAGGAAAACTGCTCGCGTCGATAAAACAACGTAACTGATACAGAAGCGCAAAACTGAAAAAGCAATGAGTACGTAACTGATAAAACAGCAAGTAACTGACAAAACAGTGTTTTGCATCTCCTGTAAAGTGGCGAAAATGCAATTACGTGGTGTTAGAACTTGAGTGACGATATAACGTAACTCGACCCCATAGCCGAAACCCTTCAAATCCCCCTCCCGTAGCCCCATTTTAGCCCCTCGGGTTTGGGCGGTCGAGCTGAAAACCTTGCGGGCACAACTAGATGGTAAACCGAGTATTTTTTCAACATTTCAGATTAAAAAAAAAAAAAAAAAAAAAAAAAAAATCCTGCTGCCCAAAACGGTTCGGACGGCGGGCGGATATTTCGTTTTTGGCAGTGTCATGAAACGGATTAGGTATGTAAAATTTTGAGGCGGATCAGAATTTTCGACCTCCGACACGAATACCTGGTGTATTATTCAAAAATAAGAAACCACATTAATATTATACATACCGAACTTGATTAACTTTTACAGGTTATTCGAGGACCCTGTAGCAATTTGGGGATGGCCGAAATACCGACTGTTCCGATTTTCGGCTTCAAAACTAAGCGGTTTTCAAAGAAAGGGGGCAATTTCTAAATTTTAGTGCATTAAATCTTCTACAATTTCATATATATGAAAATCAAAAAAAAAAAAAAAAAAAATCTCGAAATATAATATATATATGAAATTGTAGAAGATTTAATCATATATCAACTTTTCCGTTTCATATATATATGAATTAAATTTCATATATATAGGTATCAATATCACCTTATTTTAATCGAGATACAGCCGATCAGAGATAGAGGAATTCTCTCAAAATGGCAAAAACTGTCAGCCGTCCTGGACCGTTTTGGACAGTCGACTTTTATTTTTCTTTTTTTTTTAGATCTGAAATTTTGACAACATACTCGGTTTACCATCTACGATGGTTGTTGAGCCAAGAAATACACATTATTCCTAGATTCTCCCGGTTATGAGTTCGTACGAGTAGTTTGTGTGCTCGGAAATACAAAGTTCTAACAATCTATTTGTGCCCACAAGGTTTTCATCCCGATCGCCCAAATCCGTGGGACTCGGTGGGGCTAAAAAGGGGCTACAGGAGGGGTTTTTGATGGTTTTTGGGTATGATATCAATGCATTGATGGATGTCCCACAACTATCGGAGTTCATCTAGAGGTTCTATGGAGCTTTCGTGGGGCTACAAATGGGGCTTTTGAAGGTTACCAGGATGTGTTATGACCCATAACTTATGGGGTGTCGTCGGTTCCCAAGTAATTTTGCACAATCCATTTTTTGGGGTCCAACATCCGTCCCCAAACTTTACTAGAAAAAACGTTCAAATACTTAATTGAATTGGATTTTTTTTAAATATTGATATCGAATAATTTGTGGATATCATAGAATAATAAACCCTTGTGTAACATTTGCAGCGTTGTAGGTTTTGCAGTGGTAAACTTGAGCCATTTTTGGCCCCAATGGCCGTTAAGTTTTTAATTTGCCATGGTAAAAAAGAATGGTAAATTATATCGGTATTTTTTCTTCTTTTCTTCAGGGCGTCTGGCATATTTGCCTTCTTCCTGGTCAGTCTGATGCACCAACTTGTGCACTTGTGGTCTTGATCTTTTCGTGGTTTTCCCAAACTCCGCTAGTTTCTTTTTGTTGCTTAACTTGAGAACGGATGGGCAATGAAAGTGACCTCACTGCTTCTTCCTTTTAACTTCTGTATTTAGTTAAAGTACATCAGTTGGAGACTGGTTTCGAGCTTACATGCTCATCTTCAGTCCTATAAACCAAACATCATTACCAACTCGGTCTCAGAATTAGAAATTACTATTATGAAATATTAAAATTATAGTTGATGGTGATGTTGACCGTTTCAATTAATGTCGTTGGAAACGTATTGAGGATCAGTCAAAGACTGATTTTCTTTGACTGATCCTCAACACGTTGAAACGTTTTGGAAATCCAACAACATTAAAATTATAAAGTTGTTGTGAAATACAATGTACATAACTATCCACCTAAGCTTCCACAATTATCTTATAAAGATCTTTAAAAGTTTAAAGAATTATATTATAATATAAGGTCTCCAACTAATGTATTTTAACTAAATACAGAAGTTAAAAGGAAGAAGCAGAGAGGTCACTTTCATTGCCCATCCGTTCTCTTGGATAACCACCTCTGCACCATCTGGCAGTTCCCAATCTCGTTTGAGATAGTGAAGTGGCTTAACTTGATTCAGAATTTGTCCATACCTAACTTAATTCTGAGCAACATGAGCTTGAACAAATATATATGTATATGCGATTTTCCCTCCCAGGTGTCGTGCTGCGGATGTGTTTGTGTAGAGTAAGCCAAATGACCTAAATTTTGAACCGTTTATTTGTTTCAGACGAACGCCTTTCTGGTACCTGGTGGAAACAATCGCCGGGCGTTAGTTTTCGCATTTGGTTCCAGGCTGATTAATTAATTCTGGATTGGTTGGTATCCGATCGATACCATGTCTGAAAATACAGCCGCCGAAAACTCTGTCGACACGCAGGTTAGAGTAGCTCCAACCGTAGTGAGTTCGGAGAACATGACATGGGTACATTGTACCAACTGGCCGTCCAGAACTAGAATGTTTCCAGAAATCAAACCCCCCTCTACTTTGATTATGCTTTGGAATCCGTAAACCAATTCTTTCATGCGCCGAATGGTTCCAAACTATCAAAAAAGCTCTGCGAACTCACCTAATATTACCACTACGCTATTTCCCTTTAACATCAAACTCATACAACATTATTTTACAGAGCTGCGACAGTGGAAACATGTGCCTTGAACTAGCTCTGGAAGGGGAGCGATTGTGTAAAGCTGGAGACTGTCGAGCTGGCGTGGCCTTTTTTCAAGCTGCCATCCAAGCCGGAACTGACGACCTGAGGACTTTAAGCGCCATCTACAGTCAGCTTGGCAATGCTTATTTCTACTTGGGGGATTACGTCAAGGCTATGCAATTTCACAAACATGATCTTACTTTAGCAAGGTACCTAAATTGGGATGATGTAACCCTGTATGAATGACTGGTGAATAATTTGAATGGTTTGTGGTTCTTTCTCTTCATTCATTCAGAAATGAACGTTTGCCCCAGATTTTTGATGTCCTTCTTACTGAAGGCATTAAAAAACTAGTAGACCGCCACAAGTTGGAAAAAAGGGTAAACATATATTTCACATTCCAAATAAATCCTTTCACCTTCATCCTGCATTTCTTTAACTAGAAAAAACGAGGTATTCTATTCTTTATTAAAAAGCGAGTAGAAGGGGTCTATGGCCGGGTGGGAGAGGTCTGGGGTGGGCTGGCTTTAGCTCTTGTATCATTTCCTTCAGAGCCGAGCCTATAGGGCCACAACAGCTCTGACTTCACCTTCGAAGCTCCTCTACTACAGACACAGCCTCCTACTTTCCTATCTCTTGCTGAATCTTGCTGAAAAGTGCCTGAATAAATGCGAGCCGTTTGTTATCGAGGTCATTCAATCATATTGAAGTTTTGTTGATTGCCACATTCTCATCTTGGTAAAAGCTTTCTTCTACCTCCTTCATTATATCACGATTTTCTGATCAACGTTTTTACCCGTCCTCGGGATTTTGACGTATCGTGTTTGAACCCTACTTTTACTCGCAGAATAAAGTGGGGTTCAAGCCTTCGTGGGCTTCTTAGAGCTGCGTGGGCTCACACATTTTGCAAAAGAACAGGAAAACTTTGTGTAATACAGGCTTACAATTGTAGGAGAAAGAGGTGTGCCTACTGAATCTTTGCGGTTTCAGAACAATGGGCGATAAACTCGGCGAAGCAAAGTCCAGCGGAAACTTGGGAAACACGTTGAAAGTCATGGGGAAATTCGACGAGGCCATGATATGCTGCAAGAGGCATTTGGAAATTTCCCGAGAGCTGAACGACAAGGTTAGTTCAATTCCCTGGTGAAATTGAGAAATTTGGCAACCCCGTTTCCTGCCTTGCATTATTAAATTGTGGTGACATTTTCTAATTGTGTCTTTTTTAAATGTTTTGAAATGTACCATGAAAATTTCAGTTGAGTGAAGGTCGGGCTTTGTACAACTTGGGAAACGTCTACCATGCTAAAGGCAAACACATTGGCCGAGTCGGACAACAGGACCCTGGTGAATTTCCGGACGACGTCCGCGAATGCCTTCAACAAGCAGTTTTTTATTATGAGTAAATACGACAACTCTGTCCAAATAATAAATTAGTTGTTCACGTTTCATGGTGATTTCACGCCGTGAACTAATTGTCTTATGCAGGGAAAATCTGAAACTAATGAAGGAATTGGACGACACAGCAGCTCAAGGTCGAGCGTGTGGAAACTTGGGAAATACGTACTATTTACTCGGAGACTTCGAGAGAGCTATACAATATCACCAAGAGGTTTGTTCGATTTACAAATTATTATCACTGTGCTTTAATATAAGTGGTAGTGCCAAAAATTGATTTTTTCGTTTTTTTTTTTTTTCGTTTTCAGCGACTGAAGATTGCCCGAGAGTTTGGGGATAAGGCAGCGGAAAGGAGGGCGTACAGTAATTTGGGGAATTCGCACATTTTCTTGGGGGAATTCGAGAAAGCAGCCGAGCATTACAAGTATGTACTCGACGCGCGTCTACTCTCAGTAATCGCTAAGATTCTCGACCGTCTCGCTAAGTAGTTCCTAGTCTTGGAGAAAAGTGCATAATATTATTTAAGTTACAGTACATATCAATTGTGCAATACTCGTCAGATCATTTCCTAATAAAAACGCTGCAAATTTTACACAAGGGTTTATTATTCTTTGATATTACTTGTTGTTTATATTACTATTTGATGTTACGAGGTTGCTTGTGCAAAAATTAATTCTGTCAGTAAAAACATTTATCCCCCAAATTTTTTTTATCCGGAAAATATTTTACCTCGTGGGATCCTTCAAAATTCCCATTTGTAGCCCCATGCAAGCCCGTAGATTCCCACGTTGAGATCGTTCCGGCACCCCCAAAAATGGATTCTACGTCCAAAAATACTTCGAAAACGACACCTAACTCGATCCCATAGCCAAAGCCCTGTAAAACAACGCCTCTCGTAGCCTCATTTTAGCCCCCCAGCGCCCCACGGGTTTGGGAAATCTGGCTGAATACCTTACGGGCACAACTAAATGGTAAACCAAGTATTTTGTCAAAATTTCAGATTAAAAAAAAAAAATTCTACTGCCCAAAACGGCTCGGACGGCGTACGGCGGACGGACAAACATTTCGGTGTTGCAATTTAGACCGCTAGAAATGGATAATGTCAAATTTTGAGGCCGATCTTAGTCGTAGACCTCTGCCGCGATTACAAAGGCGTATTATTCCATGAATAATAAACCTATAAACCACCCTTTTGGTTTATTATTCTTGGAATAATACAGCTATGTTTTTGCGACAAAGGTCGACGACTCCAATCGGCTTCAAAATTTGACATTATCCGTTTCAAGAGGTCTAGATTCCAAAACCGACATGCACGCCGTCCGCCGTCCGGGCCGTTTTGGGCAGTAGGATTTTTTAAATCTGAAATTTTGACAAAATACTCGGTTTACCATCTAGTTGTGTCTGCAAGGTTTTAAACTCGTTCGCCCAAACCCGTGGGACGCTAAGGGGCTAAAATGGGCTACGGTAGGTTTTTTTAAAAAAGGCTTTTGGCTATGGAATCGAGTGAGGTGTTGATTTCGAAGTATTTTTGGATGTAGAATCCATTTTTTGGTGTCCCGGAACGATACGATTTCACACTGTTGCGATCTACAGGGCTTTCATGGGGCTACAAATGGGATTTTTGAAGGATCCAAGAAGGCCAAATGTTTTTCAAGTAAAATACAAAAAAAATGTGAAAAAAAAAATTATTTAAATTTTTTTTTTTTTAATTTTTTTATTGACAGAATATAGTAACCTATATCAAAGAATAATAATCCCTTGTGTGAAATTTGCAGCGTTTTCATTTCATGTTTTTCTACTGTTTTTAGACGGACGCTAGTGTTAGCTCAAGAGCTCGGTGACAAAGCGATCGAGGCTCAAGCGTGCTACAGTCTGGGTAACACTTACACCCTTCTGAGGGACTACCCAATGGCCATCGACTACCACCTGCGGCATCTCCAGTTCGCCCAAACTTTGATGGACAAAGTTGGAGAAGGTAATGACAAAGTATATTTTGATAGTTTCGTCGTGAATTTAAATTCTGACAGTTCCCAGTTTAAGTAGCACACCGGCTGTTTAATGCCCATACTTGGTATAATATATTATGTTTCCTATATTCAGGACCAGAATTTCTGGTCCCCACTGAACATGCTGACGAACAGTAGGTGTCCATGGCGTTTGATTTTCTGTAATTTGTACGTTTCAGGAAGAGCCTGTTGGAGTTTGGGTAACGCCTATTCCGCAATGGGCAATCACGACAAAGCCTTACATTACGCCAACATGCATTTGGAGATTTCCAAAGAAGTAAGGTCAAGGTTACCTTTTGGATGTTGTATTCATAGCTTGTGGTTATCCTTCTTGATCAAGAAGGATAACCACAAGCTTTATTATACATAAAAACAACAAAACACATAAAAACAAACATATTAAACATGAAAACAACAAAAACTAAAAAAAACTGGATTAATAAACATTTTTTAAATAAATTAAAATCTCCGTCGTCCGAGCCGTTTTGGGCAGTAGGAATTTAAAAAAATGGGATGTTTTGACAAAATACTCAATACCATCTAGTTGTGCTCGCAAGGTTTTCTGCTCGATCGCCCAAACCCGTCAGGCGCTATGGACCTAAAATGGGGCTACAGGAGGGATTTTTGCAGGTTTTCGGGTATGATGTCAAGTGGGGTGTCGTTTTCGAAGTATTTTGGACGTAGAATCCATTTTTCGAGGTCCCACATCTTTCCAAACATTGTACATATTTTTTTTTAAACAAGCTTTTCAAAAATATTCTCTCATTTACACAGAAGTAATTTTTGCTCAACGTATTTGTTGGATCTCTTCAAATTCGGATTCAGCATCCAAAAAAACATGGAAGAAGAACAAAAAATCCAACAATTTTTTTTCCTCTTCGCTATCATTTTCGCTACGGATTGACTAGATTGAAACTGTCCAATTGAATCATGTTCAACATTTTCTTGATGTATTAACGTGGGAAACAAAGTGTCCGGTTCGAGTGGGCAGGATGTTAGTAGATAAGGCCGTATCTGTCAATGCAGCTGAGCCCTTAACACCTTCTCACTTCACTTCCTACTTCCTACCGTTCTGTTTTGAAATATTTTGACGGGCTTACGTTTTTGTCCTTGTTCTTTTTCGATCAGATTGGGGATAACGTGGGACAAGCGACGGCCCAAATGAACATATCCGACCTTCGAAAAGTGTTGGGCCTGCCCGAAGGAGATTTGTCTCCGGACAGCATCAAGTTGGTCAACACGTACAGCAACCAGCCGTCCCCGGCGCTGCACAGATATCGGGTACGAAGGGAGAGCATGAACCATCTTGATATCATTAAGGTTTGCGCATGCTTTTTTATTTTTCACTTATAGTCGTATCGCTTTAACGTATATCACTTTGCTTTTTGCCGATATAGTTTGGTAGTGAGGAGTTTGCTTTCGTCAGATCGCTGCACCACCGGATTGGAAATTGTCCGAAAATGTAAGGTACTGCTGTGAGGATCTAAAGTTGTTGAACTCACTTTGGATGCTGTCGTGGTTTGTGCGGATTATCCCTCTCGGCCACAATGGACGGCCTTTGCTCTTATTGGTGGTAAAGACTAGCTCCCGGTTATGGTGGACGTCAAATCCAAATGACTTGGAGCTGGTTACACCAAGGAGTCGGATTTTATTGTTAAAATAGTTAAACGCTTAAAATCGTCCAAGGCAGGGCTTCCCAAACGCGGCGAACTTCTAGAATACATTCATTCAAAAATAAACGTTGCGTGAATAAATACAATAATTGTATTAATTATTTTAATTGTTAAAAACTCAAAATTCATTTCACTGCAGATGAAAAAAAGAAAAAAAAAGAAGAGAAAAACAAGTACACAAGGATTTGTTATTCTTTTATATAGGTTAATGGTGTAAAAAATTAAATCCGTGTCATTAGGAAAATATTTTTGAAAAAATTAAAAAAACAAAATTTTGTTCTGTACAATGTTGGGGCATAATATGCCCCACATATTATGTGGGACCTCGAACAATTATGCGTCCAAAATCACCCGGAAACCAACAGATCCTCACAATGAAATCGGATCCTTCTGGGACCCTCTAAAATGTATTCTACGCACGAAAATACTTTGAAAACGACACCTAGCTCGAGCCCAAGGATATTAGACTAGACATGTTAAGTCGTTGATCCTGGGCCGCCGTGCTGGGATAGTGTTTAATAATGTGAACTTCCATCAATAGAAAGACGTCGAAACGCTGAGTTTAAGCATTATTGAGCCACTAGTACGTTCTGACAGCTTTGAGCATCACAAAACCTCAAATCACAACAGCAAAGACATACCTAGTAGGTACATACATCGGATGCCGACGAGATGGACAAATTCGTTTTGAAAGCAAACGAGCTACAGCAGATTGAAATCGAAAACGAGTTCGAAGATAATTGTGACGAATACCCCGACAAAAAAGACGAAGAGCTAGCTACTCGAAATGATAGCGGGATATCTTATACACCGACTCAAAAAGAAGCACCCTGAGAAAGCAGTGTTATTCGAAAGATGTGCCAACATCCTCCCAAAAAACTTGGGTGGAAACCATATCCAGGGGTTGGCCTATGCGACCAAATGAGAGGTTTTTGAAGGATGTAAAGGCAATGGAGGAGGAATTCATTAAATACCGTGGAAAAGGAATCAACAAAAACGCAAACGTTTTCTCAATGTTGAAAACCCGCATCCAGGTGTCCAGCCCTCACATAGACGATTTCGTGGTTCTGTGTTATGTCAGAACACGAATGAAAAATTTAAACAGACAATCTCGGGAGAAGAAACTCATCAAAAAACGATCCGCCAAAGAAAATCGCCAGAACTCCAAGAGGATGAAAAAAATCATCACTTAAAAAATGAAATTACTTGGTACCTCCATACTTTCAAATGTTACAATCCAATCTAATCATTTTCTAAAGTCATGATGTAAGCATAAAATAAATAAAACTGATAATACATACTTTAGAGTTGAATCACACCCTTTAATCAGAAGTAAAAGAGAAAATACTACGTCATCACCTCAAGCGTCGCGGCTCGTGACCCCTACCTTGTAGTCTAATATCCTTGCTCGACCCCATAGCCGAAACCCTTCAAAAATCCCTCCCATAGCCTCTTTTTAGCCTCACAGAGCCCCACAGGTTTGGGCAATCGGGCTGAAAACCTTTTGGGCACAACTAGATGGTCAGCCGAGTAGTTTGTAAAAATTTAAGATTTAAAACAATCACTACTGCCCAAAACGGCGTACGGCGCACAGTAGGGCAAAACGGCCATATTAAAAAACATTGACGCTGATCACGAATATACCCCTATGTTCCTATACCCAAAATTGCTTCTTAGCTTTTTTTTTCCAAAAAACTACGTTTTCCAGTATATTTTCCAGTGTGGGGAAGCCAATTAAAGATTCTCACGAAGTTTGATCACAAAAGTTGTAGTGCAATACATTTTGCGTCTATTGAACACACTACAATATTGTAGTGTGTTCAATAGACGCAAAATTCAATTATTGAAAATCGCTACAAAAAAAAAAAGAGCGTAGTGGATGATTTTAATCGAATACACCTATGATTTCTGGGAACTCCGTGACATTGATGAGTTCAATTGAGCATCCCAAAATTGAAATTTCTACCAAAATGAGAGAGTCCTAGCAGATGATTTGTGTCGAAAAAGCAACATTTCTGCGCAGAAACCTATCGCCAAACTTTTTTTAAAAAAGGTTCATTTTCGAACAGACCCACTCGTTTAATGAAAGAAATTCGCGTGAGTTTGAAACGGCACTGGCATCGGGGTTGCAAACGGTTGGAGCTGAAAATTTCGCAGGAGTTTCACTTTGTTGCATAAAGGCGGAAAATGTCTGAGCCAGACCGGAGGAAAGCCGAGGAATCGTCAAAAGCTTCACAAACCAAAGCATCTTTCAATTTTAAAACTGGCATAATTCAAATTTCATGGCACTGAGATAAATGTAACATGATTAAAAGGGTTGTTGCGTTTAAATTGCACCCGTATAATGTCAAATTTTGAGGCCGATCAGAATTTTCGACTTCCGACACGAATACATAGTAGGTACATAGTGTATTAGGCCAAGAATAATAAACCAAAAAAGCAAAGCGGGAACTCCACCTCCTGGTAGGTGAAAGGGTGCCGAGTTGATTGGAAATAAACCCATGCTTTTATCGCTTGCAGTTTGAGAGGAGTAAGCTCGTGTCGAACATAACTTAGCAACCACATACAGACACGTACTGTAATAAGCCCGCTTTACACGCAACGACAAATCGTAATGAATAGGTCGCTTCAACTTATCGCTCCAATGAATTGAAGGGGGGGGGGGGGGATGTTTACTCACTACGATCATTTGAACGATTTTTGGCTTATCAGCATTTTTACAATTATTGAATTTTCGCTGTCCACTGTCCAGGCCGTTTTGGGCACATAGTAGGATTTTTTTTTTTAATCTGAAATTTTGACAAAATACTGGGTTTTCCCGTAAGGTTTTCAGGCCAATAGCCCGAACCCGCAGGGCTCTGTGAGGGTAAAAAGCGGATACGGGAGAGCTTGTTGCAGGTTTTCGGGTATGATACCGAGAGGAGTGCTACAAACGGGGCTTCTGCAGGAATAAGGTGTCGTTTTCGGTGTAATTTTTGACGCATAATCCATTTTTGGGGTCACACCACAAACTTTACTAGGTACAAACACTTTTTTTACATAATTTAATTAAATGTTTTGCATGGAACATGCTTTAGCCGTGACCTAACTGCCAAAAAACGTTAGTCGTGGAGGGAGACGCGGGAGTGTCACGTTTGTATATTACGGAATATTTAAATATACGTTGAGCCACTAGTTCGGCATTCTCACTTGTCTTAACGTTAGGCCACTAGTGCGGCTCCATCACCTGTCGTACGTTAGGCCACTAGTTCGGCGGACTCACTCGTCTTACTGTCAGTCCACTAGTTCGGCAGTTAATAAAGCAAGTTCCATGCTTCTTGAATTTTAGCCGTAGTCTCTAAGCAAAAAGCATCCTTTTTGCTTAGAGCGCACCCTGGTGCTTGCCCCTTGGCGAGGCACAAAGAGCCGACTGTTTTCTTTGATATAAAATTAATTTTTGGATACCTAACTTATATTAAAAAAAAAACCCTTGTGTAGGTAAAATTTGCAACTTTTGTTGTTGTTGTTGTTGTTGTTTCCACGAACTCGCAATACGCCAGGACTTTCTTACTCCTGTCGGAATAATATTATTCCTTGCTCTTAACTGCCCACGAACACGTCAAACCACTGCAGAGTTCTATTAACTCAGTTAAAAACTCGCAAGGAGTTTGTCGCTTCTGAATTTCTGCCGTAATAATGCGTAAGTTCAATTTGAAAACAAGCACGCCGGTGCAGTGGCAAGTGCAAACTGGGCGGAGATCGTAGCGATAAGTGGGAGCGACCGTTTACATGTTCCAACAAGTCGCTACGCCTCCGAAAAATTGATTTCGTCCGGCTTTAACCTTCTAACCTTACTCCAACGCCAATAAATCGCTATGATGTCTCCCATTTAGACGCTACGATAAATCGTCACGATTCCATCTTAACGATAAATTGTTACGTTTTGTCGTAGCGTGCTTGAGGCATCCCTCATCCCGTCACATCCACATAACACCCCATCAATTCGCGAAGGGTCAAGTTTAAATATAACTTCCGGACTCCGAATCAGTATCGATTCGTCTTCACCCTCCAGACCATATCAGCCCTCGTCCTGTCACAAGTCCTCCAACGCGATTAAGGGTGTTCTCGAAATAAATAAACGGCGAAAACACTTCTCACGCGTACGTAGAAATTTATCCAAAACTATATTTTGTATCTTGCACAGCCACATATTTTCACACTCAGCATAATATTATTGATTTTGAAATCATTCGATGCACGACGCAGCCCTCGAAAATCACACTATTGCTTTGTCAGTAACTAAAACTGTTTAAAAAAGTTGTTTAAAACTTTTAATTTGATTCCGTAAAATTTTCATAAATCACGCATTACTACGGTTTTGATTTTCTTTGTATTGTTTATGCACTCGATGGGTAGAATTCGATTGTGCTCGTAAGTATGCTTAAAGTGCTAGAATTCCATGTGCACTCTTCGTTGTCTTTGTGTTGTTTTTGTATCCTGCTTTAGTTTATGGATGAACTCGCCATTTCGGTGGAATATTTCAGATCAAATATTGGCATGAATTAATTTGGCTGTGTATTTTTTTAGCTGACGCCTGACGCTAAAGCCAAAAACAACGCAGAAGCTTCTTTGCAACACACTCCTGTCCCAGTGCAACATACGGAGCAGGCGGTGAGTTCATTTTGTCATTGGTGTGATGAAGTCCGAGAAGGTGTATTTAATTAAATACTAGGGGCCCACCCCCTGCTACACCAGCTAACCTCTAACCGTATCCCACCTGGCCTCAGATCCAATAACAACGCTTTCCCATAGTGTGCAGTTTTTGTTCATAAAGAATTATTTGCGGCTGAGGGGGGGGGGGGGGGGGGGTTGGTAAAGGGTCTGTGGAGGGGAGGAGGTAGCTGCGTCGCCGTTGGACACCCCTCAGCCCACCGCCATCCCAATATCCTGTCAACTGCTCGAGCTCCTATTTTTTGACCACTTTTGGAGCAACCGATACGCCACATGGTGGGTTGCTCAGATTTTGTGACATTGTGATATTTGATGTTGAAACCTGTCCATGTCCCATTTAGCAAGGTGGAGAGGATGAAGAATCGTTCTTCGATCTTCTGTCAAGGTTCCAATCAGAAAGAATGGACGATCAACGCTGCTCCCTGTCAATCGTGTCTTCCGAAAACAAAGAAAACAGGAATATCAACGTGCGTTCTGCTCCAAACCCTGGTGAGCACATTTTTCATGAGTTTTATTGGTTGCCGCGGAGTGCGCGTAGCTGCATGCTGGTCGGGCGGTGTGAATCTTTACTTGGCTGGTTTTTTCGTCAGAAGGCGGTCAAGACGAACTCCTGGACTTGTTGGATCGAATGCAGAGCAAAAGGATGGACGAACAGCGCGTGGAGCTTCCTCACCTACCCGGCCTCTGCCCTCCCGGGGGTGGTGGCAGCACTGCGAGTCTCGCCGGCCCCGACGACGGCTTCATAGAAATGCTAATGAGATGCCAGAGCGAGCGGCTCGAAGACCAGAGGAGCACTCTACCTGGTGAGTTGGTTATTGCTGGTGTATCACCTGGAGAATATCAAAGTGTGTCATTCATGACGTGTATATTTTTGTTATGCACAGGCTTTTCTCAAGGTAACCAACTTATTCTCTCTGAACCCGTCAAGTTCCTGCACGAATTAGCCAATTAGATGACCTGTAGCGAGATCACATTAGTCACTTGAACATTCGAAACAATTTTTATTCGCATTTTCAAGTCTTAGTGCAAAATCACTTTGAATCCTTTAAATACAACTGGTCTTATTTGACAGTATTTTGAGCTTTGAGGGATGGGTGATTCTCTGGAAATGGTCACATTTGGTCCTAATTGCACACCAATGACCAGCGTAATAAAATTAAGTAATTGATTTAAAATTAAATACATGATTTAATAAGGTGTCGTCCAATATGATGATAATAATAATGTTTACAGTCGTAAGCCCTTGATGACAATCGTTTCATTTTATGATTCCAATCATTTTTTAAATAATTAAGGCCCAAATTGTACACCAATGACCAGAGTAATTAATCATGTACGACTTACCATAAATGAACAATGCAGGACAGGGGGCTGTAAATTGTGAAGGAAAAAATTTCACCAACGAACTTTGCTTGCTGAAAACGTAAACAAAAACACAATTCTCGAAAACGGGAAGCTTACCATTGGATTCATGGGGGTTTCTCTCGAAGCTGCCAACTTTGAAAAACTTGATTGGGCCGCTTTTACGCCGAATCCCGCCATATTCATACTGAAAAAACGTTAGGACAGGGGACTGTTTCTGGAATCCGGAGACACGCATAGAAGAGTACCTGGACTATGTACTATCAACTGTCAATTATATACGACAACATGGTCTTAAAGGCAGTAGGCCTACTTTTCTTGACCGACAGTGCTCTATGTAATGTTGTTCCTTCGACGATATTTAAAACATTGATTGTAATCAACCATTCATGTTTTCCCATTCAAAAGACCCGATGTTTGAGTCACAATCACCCTTTGACTCAAATGTGACAATTTGCAGAGAATCGCCCGGATATACTCGGGAGCAAGAATTTCTAAAGCTTTTCTAAGTACAGTGCGGGGTCGGCTCCTGCTCCAATTGTGAACCCAAGTTGGTTAACCAAAAAAAAAAAAAAAAAAAAAAAAACCAACTTTACTTTACTCGAGGTGCAGCTCTGAAAGTTTGGCTCGTTTATTGCTAATTTTGACTCAACATTAAATTAAAATTTTGACTCCTAGCTCGTTTTGGAAAGTAGACGTGAGGTAAGTACGTCTGCTATCCCGTTGCCAGGTAGAAAAACCAGTAGTTTCTTTGTTTCGTCGGCAGCAATACAAAGTAAACAAAGGTACCAATACTTTCATCGTATGCCGTTGGTGAAAATGGGTTGTCTGAACCAACTGAACTCTTTTGCGAGGGAACAATAGAAGGTGTATTTGCAGAGGAATGAAGGCAGTTCAGAACTGTTCAGTGCACGCGCGGCAAGACCTTTTTTAAGTGGCGAGAGTGGGATACGTGAAAAAAAATGTATGGTTAGATTTTTTGGTCTTATTCTGTTTTTGTTTTTTTGGGGGGGGGGGGGGGGGTGCTGAATCCGAATCTGAAGAAATCCAATATTTCAGGAGCTAAAGCGATTTGGAATAGAGCGATTTTTTACACGTTCAATAAATCACTTTTTCGCACTTCAAACAGCTGTACCTACCTTTTTAAACGACCGGTCTTATCGAGACATGTTACATAATGAAAGTTAAATCAATCAGGGATCTCTCTGAGATAATGAAAGTTGTGGAGCGTTAAATTTCCTATAGGATAGGCACCCGAAGTGTGTCGAAAAGTGCCTGCCGTACGAATGGGGGGTAAAGTTGTAACGACTTGTGATACGAAACGTACGAAAAACACCACTTTGGACAAATGGGATCGGGTTTCAACGCGCTTTTGCCGCAGGGCGCATAGGTTCGGAGTTTACGAAAAAAACTGGAAAATGTGCCGCAATATTACAAAAAAAAGCACATTTTCTTGTCCTGCAGGTCCGCGCGTGATGGAAACCTTCATCCATACGTCACATATCAGGTTTTATAGGAAGTTTAATAAGCTTTCCCAACCTTTTTTCTCTCCCTCAATCCCCAGTTCGAATTTTTCTTTTCTTCCCTTTCTTCCCTAAAGTCTCTAACGAGATCCTCCCATGTTAATTTTAATTACGAATGGAAGTGCTCCCGAATTACGAGTTAAATCATCCTGTACCTTGTTGTTAGAAGTCAAAAAGGGAAAAATACATCATTTTTGTGACAAAAAGTCTTACACTTAGTTTATAATCATCTTAAGTAATTCTGGCGGATTCAAAAACCGCTGTAGGTGACGTCAACTACAGCGGTTCCGGTTTCCAATCAAAGACACCAGAGTGCAGGTCGATTTTTTCTTCTATTTTCGATTTTTTCTGGGCGTTTTGGCTCTAGTGAAAATGGCCGCGTTTGCTTTGTTGTGAATGTGATCATGCTTATTGACTCAACTTATTTGTGATATAAATTAACTTATTCCACTGACCGAGTCTTCAGTTTTTAGTTTTGTAATGGTGGTCAACTCGTCGACCAATAGGAGCTGACCTCGGGTTTCCACCAAAATTCAAATAGCAATTTTTCCATAAATTTTATAAATTCATACGAGCTTGCAGTTTATGTTTTAACCCCATTTTTAGTATTATTTGGATGCCTTCTATCGATAAAAAACAAGCCATCAATTGAATTGAATAGATGAGCGCAACCTTTTTGTTATTACCTTTACATTTGTTAATGAGCAAGAGAAACTAAGAAACAGTAGGTATCTAGCGACCAAACTATGCCACACAACACATCATCCACGTGATGCTCATTACGTAAACAACTGCACCCTAACGACCGATGCGTAAGAAAACCTTATGCCGATCAGAGGTAACGAACGGCTCAGGCTGCAAAAATCGTTTTGGAGTCGTTGGAATCAGCCCAAAAAGCTCATTCCATAGACCCTTGTACCAACGAAATCGGACAAAAACTTTCGTCCCCCTTTTGAGGCCTCCTTAGTTACACATCAGAGATAAACAACTTTCGTCGTGAAGGACCTCCCGAAAACCGATGAAGGGGATGAGGGAGGAAAAATCAAGGTAGCCTATAACCACCCCCCGAACTCGCTGATGACAATGAGACCACCCTCATGAAAATCTGTTGAGCCGCTCGGGCGTGATGCTCTGTACACAAAAAAAAAAAAACAAAAAAAAAAAAAAAACACATGTCGAGGAGGTGAGCGCACCTTTCCATTTTTTGGAAAAAGGTTGCGCTAAAAATAATCCAGAAACGCTTCCATTCCTAATTGAAACAAGTGTATTAGTTTCTTCCTTATCTTTTAATTGTTTTCTTTTCTTGCCATTCGCTCCCCTATATATCAGAAAGCTTGTACCCCCCCCCCCCCCCCCCCCGGTCAGAATGACGTAATGTGTACAATGTAAATTGGGCTTGCCCGTAAATATAGAAATAAGAAAAAAAAGTAAAAAAAAAAAAAAGAAAGAAATTTGAATCGGATCAATAGTTCCCGAGCCACAGCCAAAAATGTACCGAAAAACGAAGTGCTTTTCGTACGTCAGTTGTAACAACCGGCCATTCGTACGATAGGCACTTTTCGACAAACGTTGGGTGCCTGTCCTATAGGAAATTTAACGCTCTACACCTTTCATTACCCATTACACATTACAATGTGTGATTTTGGTGATTTTTGCGATTATCTCAAAACACATTGCAGAATCTGAAGAGAAGAGAATATCTGATATTTGTTGGATCTCTTCAGATTCGGATTCAGCACCCCAAAAACCATAGGAAAAGACCAAAAAATCCAAAAAAATTTTCCACGTCGCTATCGACTGGACTAGTTACTGGTTCCAGCTGGAACTTGGGAGATTCGTAACCATTGCATGATTCACCTCTTGATATGTCCGACATAACAGTTCCAGTAACTTCACTAGTATGCCGATGGGTTGTTCGATCAGGTGCTCTGTGTAGCCTGACGCTTTTCTTCAGCAAACGCTTTGCTCCTCCACGAACCTTCTGCTCTTTAAAGTGTCTTTCCCACTGTAGTTAGGAACCCCCCGAAACGCCAACGAATCATTGGCGACTATTGTCATAGAGAGCTACATCCAGCTGACCAAAGAGCCAAACCACTCGTTTTATTGGCCGTAAAGCTCACCAGTTCCCGTAGTGTCTTCACTTGGCCAATTATTGTCTACCACTTGTTCAATCAGATGTTTATTTCGCGTCTCGTCCTCCATCCCTCAATTTTTCTTGTGCTTATAAGCACATATAAATATCTTCTGAACCAATAAATACCCCAATATAAATCGATTTCTCAAAAAGCCGCAACAGGGTCTCCCTGGAGTGGGTTCCAGGGCATAGAGGCATACGAGGCGACGAACTAGCGGACGCTCTGGCCGGGGAGGGCTCTTTAGTCCAGCAGCCAGGTGATGTTTCGATACAACGCGTGGTGTAGGATTTTTCTAAACGGGCTCATACGTTTTTTGGGGTGCTGAACACGGGTTTTTAATGGTTAAAGGGTGCGTTATGGGTAAAAATAATCTTTATAGTAAATTATAGAGCACAAACTGAGACGCCGAATGAGCTAAGTTAAAATTTAAAGCTAAGTTTTAGCTAAGTTTAAGTTTAACTAATGAGCTAAGTTTAAATTTAAATTTTAAGCCAAGTTAAAATTTAGCCAACCGTAAGAGCGCGACGGGCCATCAAAGAATGTCGATTTTTTCCATCTTTTCGAAAAATCAAGATACAGTAGAAATCGCCTATAACGAATATGTATACTATGACATACATTTTATACAGTATAAATTTTACATTGTATACAATAGATATTCTGTACACAGAACATTTTCTACCTATGACGCACCCTTTCAAAGTTATAGCGCCGAAATTTCGTGGTTTGGCGTTTTTGACGGTGAGTATCCCACAAATGTTGTTAGGAAGCAGCACCAAAAAAAAAAAAAAAAAAAAAAAAAAAAAAAAAACGAAACTGTTGGGAAAATTCTACACCACGCATTGCATAGAATCACTGGACGACATGGCGTCTGGCCCTTTTGTCTGTAGCAATGCATTGGCCAAACCTCAAGGTTTATAAAGGAAAGATCTTATTGCACTTGTTAATTTTGAGAATAAACAACCCCCTTTCCAGCTGTACAGTTCTTACACTTTTGCTGTATTGGTTTTTCAGGGCCAACGGTACCCGACGAAGATTTCTTCTCCCTCATAATGCGCCTCCAGTCCGGAAGAATGGAAGACCAACGTGCGACAGTACCTGCCCCTCTGAAATGAAATCCGAGTCTTCCTGCTTGATGACTTCCTCGACGATCCTCCCACACACTTGGCAATCCACCGTAGACTACCCATTTCAGCAATTGACTCCGATTTTCCACTGTTGTAATACCGTTTCGGCAAGATGTATCGCTAGCACACTCTTTTGGGCCAAACCTAAAGTATGCCTTTGTTGAATGATGACGTACGAGTTGATAGTTTCATGATAGTTTCGTCGTCGAATCGTCGTAAGTTGCTGAGGGCTTCAAGTCTTCATAAAAGTCGTAATACTGCAGCAGTTTTTCAAAGTAGCCAGTATGCAGAGGCTGAAAATCGGCACGAATCAGGAATAGTTCGGACCGAAGCCGAAATAGATTTATTACCTTCGATTGTTCCTAAATACACGGAACCTGAGTTTGCACCATCTCAGGTGGTGAGCTTAACTATTGGCAAACGAAAAACCACGAAATTGTCGCACTTTTTTCAGTTTTTCGCCCTCAACTCGGAAACTATCCATCCTACAGAAAAACTCACCCTCAACAAAATGAAAGAGCATTAAATTTGCTATTCAAATACCTCATAAACATCAATGCTGTTGTAGGGTTCAGCCACACTCGTGCGCTTTGGGGAATAAAAATTGTGGGCCGATATGATATTCCTTTCCCTGGTTTCATCAAAACAACCTCTGATGAAGGGGCCCGTCCTGTGAGTATCTCTCTTCGCTAACTACGAAAACAGCGAGTAAAAGTCCCCCAAATTACATTTGTTGACCTACTTCACTTTGTTCATCCCTATAATATTATGTTAGTACATATTATGCACTACTAATACACTTAAACGTAATATGTACCTGTGTATGTGTGTAGGTACCTGTATATGTGCTCGTAGGTACCTTAGGTACTCAACTTACGAAGACTCATTACGAAGACCTCAATATCCCGCTCTAAAATCATTTCACCATGTTAACGTTTGTGCTAGTGAAGTTAAATTTTCAAGAAGAAATCATATGGATGAAATTATTGGTGGTGTCGTAACTGCGCCGTCTGGGACAGGAATCGGACATTAAATTTGATTTAATTGTTTCCATTTGGGCCGTCGTTTAGATGTTACAATGACCAAAATGGGGTTTTGATGAAAGGTAAAAACACTCTATTTTTGACAAACGATTATGGCTGAACCGCTGAACCAATTTTAATGATTATGCGGTGTTTTGAATTGCAAATTTAATGCTCTTTCATTTCGAAATGGGTGAGATTTTCTGTAGGATGGATAGTTTCAGATTTAAAGGCTAAAAACTGAAAAAGTGCGAAAATTTCGTGGTTTTCGGGCTCCCAAAAGTTGAGCTCATCATCTGTGAAGGTGCAAACTCAGATTCCATGCAGTTAGGACCATTAGAAGGTATTAAAACGGGTTCGGCTTCGGTCCGAATTATTTCCGATTCTCTTCCTATCTTATCTTGGTGATCCTTCGGGTTCCTCTTACCAGCAGACTCAAGCGTGTCATAACAGTCTCGCTGTATGCCACAAGGAGCTCCACCTGCACTTCGATTTTCTGTGATTCGACAGTGACAAACGAAGGAGTTTAATAGAATACCCCCTAAAAATTCGTTCTAGTTTATACCCAAAAAGATTGTGCTGGCCAACATTTCCTCACCTCTAGCTCACTCAGTCACCTTTCCCTGTAGAGTTGACTCCGTAAACAAAAATGATACCTTATGTGATATTTTATACACTTTTTTGATATTGCCGACAGCAATTGTGATTCGAAATGAGTGATACTAATAGAGTTTCAATGAAGGCAGTGGGCTGACGTAGAAGGGGGGGGGGGGAGAATTGTAGAACCATGATGCACAGTGATGGACAAATGTTTTTATTGTAACATTTCTGTTTCGCCCATGGGCTGTTAATGGGGGTAGTCGTGTTCAAACGTTTGACTCATACACCTTGACTCTCTAGTTGCGTCGTAACTGCCTTCATGATCGGTGAGCGTACGACCAGAATGCAGATGTTGGTGTCGCCAGGTTGAGAGGGTGGTCGCTTGGCACTTGGCCCTAGGATGAGGAAGGTAGCGTACAGTTCTACTACTGGTCCTCAGCACAAACAAAAAATTTTTCGCCCCTTTTCTCGAAATTGAATACCAAATCGTTGATGTACAGGAATAAGGTTGGCCCCATCACGGATCCCTGTTTGACACCACAAGGGATTGCGAGGGTCTCATCATAGTTCCAGAGGTGTGGCCCGAGAATCGATCCCTGTGCCACCCCAGAGGTCAACCTCTTCCTTCTGGGTCCCTCCTGTCTTTTGGACGTCACCCACCAACCCTCAAGATAGCTTTGGGGAACACGGAACAGGTACAGGTTAGTGCTGTGGAAACTGCTATGGAAACGGAACAGGTACAGTGGTACTTGGAACTTGTCCCTCAGAACCTCCAGGATTTCCGTCCCACTGATAGAGTTGAAATCATTCCTTACACCCAGTGTCACCGCCATGCACATCTTCCTGTTCCTGCGGGAACAGACTGTACCAGTCTGTGCTCTTTTGGCAGCAGAGACTACCTCGTGCACCGCATTGTGGTTTTTCCTCTGGTGAAACCATTCTGCCGAGGTGGCATGGGTCACGGCCTCCAAAATTGCATTCAGCTTCCCTGCCACATACAACATGCATAAGTGTCTGAGTCCCTTTGCCTTTGGGGATGAGAACCTGCTGTGCCAAGCCATTAGATTGTCTCTGCGGCCAGTTATAGCCCATTACAATCTGTTCTGGTCCTTCGGCGCCGGATTCGCATTCTGCTTTCCCTTCAACGGCATGGCTCATGGTCTTATCTTGCCATTTCTGCTGGGGGTAGTGTGGTCTTACGTGAGATAGTTCCCGGTCTTCTCAAACACTCCCCCAGGAGGCACAGCCGGCCCTAGGCACATCATTCTGATGCGCCCAGGATGGCCCCCGCGGAGGTGCCGGGTTTTGCAGGGATGCTTTATGTTTCGCGATTTCTTCAATGGGACAGGGAGTCATCACAACTTACCTACCTACTATGCCACCTCTTCTTGTGGTGTTCAGATCATCAGTAGTTGCGAAAAACCGTACCTACTCTTCTGCCTCTTTATGTAGGGATGACAACCAGTCTTGCAACCTTCCAGATGTCGGTGAATATCCCATTCAGTTGTACATGTTTGGGAGAATTTCTGGGCCCATCCTCCCTCCTAGCGAGCCCATTCTGGTCGTACCCTGCGTGGCCAGCCTGTTGTTAGGTCATCTTCACCCACACTCTTACAGGCGTCTCCCCGTATCCAATTCACTCATTTCCGACTCCTTCTGCGCATTTCTCTCCCCACTGATACACATTTTGACTCACAATTTGTGAGGGCCTCAAAAAATTCAACCCGCTTTGTACGTTGTTGATAAGTTGTCGCCCTAAGGTTTTCTCTTTCAGGCGAGTTGTTTCTCACTTTTGTAACACTTCAAATTGACTGCCTAGTTAATTTATAATATAAATTATTATATTACTTCTCGAAGCGCATATTGCCTTTTAAATTTTAGCTCTATTGTGAGAAATTTCTACACTCATTTCAAGAATAATTCTAGAATTATTGTCGTTTCGATTCAAACTCATCCCCGAGTTCTCCACCCCATCTCACAGACGTTTTTGTTTTGCCAGAGTGGGCATTGAAAATACTAGTCTATACGGTGACTTCTTTTCAAATTCTCATTTTGACGAAATATCTTTTTTTTAATAGTTTTTTTACTCCTCTTGAGCTTATTGATTCTATTACTGCGTTTAAACTAGGTTGTAAATAATTTCCTAATTCTCCATAAGTTGTTTATGTAGATACATATATATATTTTACCAGCTTACTAATGCGTATTAACGATAACATATTAGAAAATTACAAAAAGTATTTATTGGTTTAGCAGATCTTGTGTGAGATCTGAAATTCTGAAGTTGTTTTGTCTAAATAGAATGGGCTCCTTGAATGGAAACGGATGAGCATGTTGTAAAAAGCGTCTTCATTATGGGAGATTAGGAAACAACATATTTGACATCTCTGGCCTGAGGGATCTGCTAATTTAGCCAATTAGCCAACTTTGAGAAGCTTCAGAGGGGGGGGGGGGGGGGATAAGCACGGAAAACCACCGATATATGATAGTTGGCCAAGGATGGGGTAAAAAATGATTTCACATTCCAAATGAATCCTTTCACTTTAATCCTGCATTTATTTAAAAAAAAAAAATCATTACCGAAAAGCAAATAGAAGGCGTCTGAGGCCAGGTGGGAGGGGTCCGGGGGTTGGCCCCCCTAGTACCACTATATTGGAGCTTCAGCACTGGAGAATGAGGAGGAGAACCATCTTTATTCTAGGATACTTCTAAATGTTTTTCTAAAAACGAAAAATTCGACTGGCGTGCATAGTACGAGAAAAATCTTAAATGTTGGATCTATGTGGCCACTTTGAATTTGGCTCCGTGTAGTGGGGGGTGGGAGGTGGAGGGAGATCCTGGGGACGAGCGGGGGTTGGCTGGCGTAGCCGGTAGTCAGGTTTTGAGCTCTTCACTATGGTTCTATACCTCCACAAACTGGAGTTATAGGATTCAGTTTCAGGAGCTTTGGGTCAACCTGATTGAAGCGCCATGGGACAGTAGGTTTATAGCTCCTTCAAATGGTTTTTGTGAACTTCACTGGGGCTCCTTTTTTTCCACATCCGTTCAATAACTGAACAATTTTGAACTGGAAATGGCAAGCGTGCTGAATCCGAATGAATACCGCAATTCTGACCTGTTCGAGGAGCCCATTTTTCTTTTGGATTAGTTTTCTTTACAACGTTTTCATCTCATAACTTTTAATACGATGAACTTGAAACTATTCCATTCTGGTTACAGGATGAAACACGCCTTGTAAAAACTATTTAAAAGTAAACTTTTATTTTTGTATAACGATATCTTATAAAGAACTTATTTTCAAATGAATATAAAAAGCGGCGATGGGGCTGCTGCGTTGAAGAGCAAATACCTGATCGAATGTCCAAAAGTTGAACACACGAAACACTCCAAATTTGTGCTCTCAAGTTTTTCCCCCCTCAACCCCGTCTTTTGGACTTTTGATAGTTTTTTTTTTTTCTTTTCGATCGTTCGGCTAGTCGGGAAAAATTACAGATTTTATTCGCCATCTGGCTTTTTAGGTGAACGAAATTCGTCCGAAATCGTCGAATCCGTAGAGCGTTAGAGAATTTCTCAATAATTTTCAGATTTTAAATTCACTGTGTGAGTAGTGTACAATTTTGCAATTACAATTTTATCGCGCCAAAATTTGTGTACTTAGTTATTCGTATCCGGTAGGCAGTCAAACTGTGAAGCTCCAATGCGAAGCTGATGTTGAAATTGACTTTTTTGTTGCTCATTGATACTGTCATCAGAATTTAAAACTGATTTATTCTTTGTTGAAACCTTGGATGTCGAACGGTGATGGCTGGCAACTGTCATGGCAGCAGTCACAACTGCTTTAGTTATCAAATTACTGTCAAAAATGTCGTTGACATTTCGAGGCATTCACTATTTCGTCACCTAACTCAATTTTTTCGAAAATGAGTTTTGCATATCACTAGATTGCATATTCACAAAAAAGAAGAAAACGCAACACCACCATGATCCTCCTGAAAAGTTGGGGAAATTGAGTTAGGTGGTGTTAGAACTTAAGTGACGATTTTCAAATATGGCTGAGATGATCGTTGTGCTTACGTTTTTAGTTGCCATAATTCAGAGAATGCTCTTAGAATTGTGGAAGTAATGATTAGTTTAGAACACTATGAGATGAAACCTAGGGGGCTTTCACCTTTTTTATATCTTCTTCTTTGGGCGCCATACCCGTAAACGGGCGTTGGCGACCTCTCGCTACTCACTTCTGTTGAGCGAGTTGAACAGTTATTACAGAAGAAGTAGGGACCTACTGTTTAAGGCCGGTTCCGAACGGCAAATTTGAGAGGTTTTATAGGCAGAATACTTTCGGTGGATTGCCATTTCCTTCCGAAAGGTGATTATCAGTATAAGGAAGGTGTCCAGCGGCTGCTGGGATCGAGCCAGCAACCTTTGACTCAGCAGTCCAACGCTCTAACCTCTGAGCCACTGATAATCACTTTTTTATATACTGAAATGAAAGGCTACTGAAAGTGACAGTCAGAAGAGGTGAACCTATGTCTGGGGGACACGTCAGGGGAATGAGAATTTGCTCATGTTTCTATTTTTCCTGAGCATGCTAATTGTTGAATGCCAGAAACAAAATGAGGTCCGGTCTTGGAAAGATTGTCCTCGGACATAAGATTAAAAAAAATAAATAAATGAATAAATCAAACTCATTTATGTCCACATTTTGTCAACTGTTCGTGGGGTGAGTCTCAGGAGCCTTCTCGCAATAGAGCGATCCTGCCCACGGGAGCCTATTGTGAACCTCAGCCCACGGTGGGAGCCTTTTCAATAACACCGACGCCTTTTGGGCTTGGAGAATGCATAAGAGATAGTGGCACGTATCGTTTCACGCCTGAACTCCATAAGATCTTAGTAAAGATCTAAGATTTTAATTCTTGGTGAAACCGAAACCTTAGTCAAACGGTGACAGAGTCCGTTGGCCGAAGAAAACCCATTTAGGAGGCTGTTGGCAAGGCGGCGCTCACTGTGGGAATGCCGCCCCCACCCCTTCAGAAAACAAGCTCCGCCCATTCTCCTCCACCGACACCAGCTGGGCAGTCAGGAGGTGCAGGGGGACGTCAGCGGGCGCAGTGGTGGGGGGGGGGGGACAAAGTGGGCGGAGCTTATCTTATTCTTCAGGCGAGCTCCGGCTCGTCAACGCCCTCCTAAATGCGGAAATTTTATTGTCTCCTTTTTTATGTAGCAACTTGAATCTCAAAAAATACACTTGGATAGTGCTGAAAGTCCAAAACTGAAAAAGTGCTTTGGCGTTTTTTTTTTGTTTTTTTTTTCAATAGTTAACGAGGCTCTGGGAGAGGATGACCAAAACCTGGATTCATAACTACCTAATGATCCTAAACAACTTCAAAAAATGAAAAAGAAAAGATGCTGCATCTCTAGCTGCAACAACAAACGGCGCTCTGGGCAGAATCACAAAATACGCATATTTTCGGTATTTCTTGAATTTGCTCCCACTCCTACCCATTGCTCGTAATTTTTTTTAGACATGGATTTTAAAGCAAATTAAATCCTCTACAACTTTTCGCTGAGACAGTCTTCCCCCAGGTTTTGAAGTGGGAAGTGGAAAGAAAGTTAAAAATTAGCCAAATCGCCTTTTTCCTCCTTTTTTTTGCACTCTTGTAGCTAGAATACGTTTGGTCCCTCAAAAAAATTGTATGCATCAAATTTATTGGAAATTTTGTTGTCTACATTTTTATATGGGAGTTAAACCTCAAAAAACGCACCGATATGGAGCTAAAAGCCAAAAACTGAAAAAGTTTTTTTAATTGCGGAAGAAGCAGTGGGGGGGGGGGGGGGGATGACAAAAACTTGGAATCATAACTACCTAATGGGTCTAAGCAACATAAAAAAAAAAAAAAAAAAGCTACATTTGATGTAGGGTGGACTTCCTCTATTGACTGGACTATAAAAAAAAACTCATTTAGGAGGGTGTTAACGAGATGGAGCTCACTTGCAGAATGAGATAAGCTCCACCCACTTTTTCCCCCGCTCTCCTTCACAGCACTTCGCTCCCCTGTTGACCTCTCCGTCAACCAAGTGATGACAGTCTGAGGTCGAGGGGGACGTCAGCGGGTTCTGTGTTGCGGCGGGGGGAGTGGGCGGAGCTTATCTCATTCTTTAAGTGAGCTCCATCTCGTCAACACACTCCTAAATGAGCTTTCTTAGGGCAATCTTTCTCTAGCAAGCAACTGTCATGGCAGTCACTGCTATAAAAAATTTCGACACAGCTGCCATCATCGTAGCTGACTGACCCAATCGTTTTACTTCAATACACTTCACTGTAGCTAAAATTGAATGATTCTTGTTATTGCTTTAACTTTAAGTTGATATTGTATGCTTAGGAGAAATCCAATTGATTCTGGGACCTAAAGGCAAACGGGCATAACGTACTCGTCTTAGGAAATAACTAGTGCCAAAGTTGAGCGAACTTGAGGGTTATTTTAGATACAATTTTAGACAACTGTGAATTTACGTGAAAATTTACTTGTTTAGAACGAATATGATGCGGGTCTTTTGTATAGTTAAAAAAGTTGTTGCTTTTAAGTAAAACTTGAATTTTTTTTTACTCGACAGATTTTTAAAGTAACCCATTTACATGACAATAGGTAAAGTAGCCATTGCTTTTCACTAACAATCGTTGATAGTTATGTCTATTAGCTGTAGTGATTACAAGAATGTACCAAAGATATCCATGTCGTCTAGGTCGCTATTTCATTTGAGAATTCATTTTGTTTACGAATTGCGACAATAGCTTGATATTTTGCGTTTTTTTTTTTCTAAATTTTGTATTATTACCTCTGACTGACGTAATTTACTGTTACAGCGTATTATATTCTGTTGTTCAAGTAAATGCAAATATTTAGCTTTATTAAGGAGATGAATCTTATTGCATTTAATAGAATATAAATTGTAGACGAAGTGTATTGTTTTTCAACTTCCTGTACCTACGCTGAGGGGGACTGGACGTCCAAGCTAGGTTTTCAGTTGCTTCATTCTGGTGACCCGGTCAGGTTTAGCTGTGAGAGGCTGTTTATCCATTTATCTGGGTCCTTTACGTCCAGTGTCACTTGTGTGGTAATAAGGTTGGCAAGCCGCCGAAGTTAATTGTGCGTTCGCAGATCGAGTTGGCGAGAACACGACGGGTTCCCGCGAGTGGTTTCACCGCTATGGACATGGGCCCAGCGCGATCCCGCCAACCTTTGGCCCTTTGGCAATGACAGACCGTAGCTTTTTTATGGATCCTCAGGTCCGTCTACCCAGCATCCTACCACGAAGCTTCCTGCAGAGAAGCTGGGGAAACGGACCTGTCAATTAGCGGGATCTGGGAGGACCAATGTTGGCAACGAAGCTTCGCGCAGGTCATTGCCTACCCTCAGATCTTCCTACTGGAGGTCCAACGAGGACGGGGAACCCTGGCGCTTCTGGCAAGTCCCTGGATCTGATGACGATGTCTCTTGTTATGATCCACAGGGAAATGCACCTGCACACTTTTCTCCTCAACCCTTGGCGGCGGAACTGGGCGTAAACCACAAACCTAATTATGATTTAGCTACAAAAAATACACCCTTGATTAATCGAGTTCATACAACTGGCATACATACATCTCTGAACCAGTTGAATTTGGATCGGTGGTTTTCAGTTTCAGGTACTGCATTCTGTTTAGTTTTGTCGGGGTTTGAGCGCTAATTTGAATGCCTCTACGTTTGTCATTTCCAAGCGAATCCTCTCGGCCGCCATTTATCTTCCCACAATAACCTCCGCGGGACGTCCATTTATTTCGACCCTCTTTTGTATCGTTGTCGCTTCTCGTTAGTCCGTCATTTTTTTCTGCAGGACAGAAGTTATTATACTGTCGTGTGGGTGTTTTTCATTTACCTACTTAAAAAAAAAAAAAAAAAAAAAAAATCAGTCAGGGTTCCAGAAGTGTACATTACCCCCCACAATTCATTTTCTAAATTGATTTTGAAACTTGTTTTGGGTTTATTATTCTTCGAATAATACACCTTTGTATTCGCGGCAGGGGTCGAAAGTTTTGATAGGCCTCACGATCTGTCATACGTTACAAGATGTCCGTCGCCGACCAGGCCTTTTTGGACAGGAGGAATTTTTTTAAGTCTGAAATGTTGACAAAATACTCGGATTACCATCCAGTTGTGCCCGCAAGGTTTTCAGAACGATCGCCCCTACCCGTAGGGCTCGATGGGGCTAAAAAGGGGCTACAGGAGGTTTCCGCTCTGGGGTCGAGTTAGGTGTCGTTTTTTCAAGTATTTTTGGACGTAGAATTCATTTTTGGGGGTCTTAGATGATCCGATTTCATTGTGGGAGCTACAAATGGGCTTTTAGAAGGACCCCCAGCTGGTCAAAAAAGTTGTAGTTTTCCCACTAATTTAGGATGCAAAATCCTTTCTTTTTTTTAGGTCCCACATAATATGTCATATGATTTTTTTAGGTCCCACATAATATGTCATATTATGACCAAACATTGTCCAGAAATTTTTTTTTACTTTTTTTCAAAAATAATTTCATAATCACACCGAATTAATTAGGTATGCAATATTAACCTATTTCAAAGAATAATAAACCCAACATTTTCAGCGTTTTCCCCATTGTGCGTCATTCTACAAAGCGTAGCGGTGTTCTCAATAGTATGACCATTATATGGACATAATAATATTATGTCATATTATGTCATAATAGGATCATATTATGATCCTACAACATGT
The DNA here is from genome assembly GCA_955831195.1 of Pilophorus perplexus. Classification (NCBI taxonomy): domain Eukaryota; kingdom Metazoa; phylum Arthropoda; class Insecta; order Hemiptera; family Miridae; genus Pilophorus; species Pilophorus perplexus. Next base: position 26,077,318 of record OY037009.1, on the reverse strand, counting down.
TGCGGCGATTCGAAATGCCACGTAGGCGTGAAAAACCTGACGTACGTAGACACCCAGCCGGCCACAGCGATCAACAGTTTTCCGTGTTGCGCAAAAAATACAATTGTTTTATTTGATAACATGAACAGCCGAATAAAACGATGGTTACAAGCCTCACATCACGTCTTCTTGTGGTATTGGCCCAACGTACCTGATTACGGGATTGAACGTATCTGGAATATAATATTCAGCCTCAACCCAGTGTTCTCCAAACGGATCAGGGTTGTAATACTGCATGATCCACTCGTGGAGCGTCTTGTCGTATCTGGTATAAATGGATGGGAAATCCGCGTTCAAGATTCTGCATTTTTTGTTCATGGCCGAATGGCCTATCACTAAATGTTCCCCGTTTTCCTTTTTGCACATCAAGGGGCTACCAAACTCTCCCTCGCATGGCAGTCCCGATCGGTTCATTTGCGTTTCATTTCCATCATGGCCTAAGCCTCGCGCGCATATTGTATTGTTTTCAGTGACTATTGGTTGCCAGTGTTCAAATTTCCAACTTCTTCTTAACCCGCAATTAGGATAGCTTAACAACTCCATGTCAATTTGGCGCATTACTTTTGACATACAGCAACCCGTGTGCTCTGCGGTGGTTGCAGGGATGTAAAGCGAATTAAAAACCGGGATACCAGAAATTGGATAGCTAATTACTATCTTTTGATATCGATATCCACCTATCCCGGCGAATGTGCAGTTCTTGTATTCCGAGGAGATCCATTCGTCTACAATTCTTGTCATCTTGGCCTGGTCCCTTTCAAATGGCATCGGCTGAATATATTTATGGAAAATAAAAGGTTGTGTGACTTTAATGACTGAGATGCTGTTGAATAAGATATCATTTGCTCCTTTGAACCGGTTTTTCGGGTGATTCTCCCAATAGTAGATCCGCCTGGTCTGACTTCCTTGTTCTTCTTCAAATCTCATGGTGGTTCCGGCAACGACTCGGAATTCGGAGTATAACCTTGTCGACGGTTTTTGAAAATTCAGCATTCTTTCCGTCGGTACTGTGAGAACGTAGTATCGGCTGAAAAGATTGTGACAACATTACAAATGAATAATAACGCACCAATACAAAAATTGATAATTGAGGAGGTCCATTTTCGGGGGTCCCAGAACGATCCGATTCCTTCGTAGGGATCTATGTGGCGTTCATGGGGCTACAAATGAGATTTCTGATCGCTATTCTCATGCAAGACCACTCATTGGCAAAAAAAAGAAGTTTTTTTTGGCGTTAATACGTTTTTAAAAACGCTTGTCACTTGACTGCAGTCGTAAGAAAAAGAAGAAAAAACGCTGCAAAATCTTCATTCTTCAGTTAGGTATTCTTTGACATAGGTTCATTGAGCAAAAATTAATTCTGTCATTTACAATAATTGTAAAATATATATATTGTAAAATATATATTATATATTTTACAATGTTTGGACAAATGTAGGACCTCAAGAATGGGTTTTGCGTCCAAAATTACTCCGAAATCGACACCTTATTAAATAATTTTGAAGGATCCCAGGAGGTCAAAATTTGACCACATAGATCTCCAAAATGAAATCGGATCGTTCTGGAACCCCAAAAAATACTTCGAAAACGACACCTATCTCGACCCCATAGCCGAAAACCTTCGAAAACCCCTCCCGTAGCCCCTAAGCGTGCCACTGATGTGGAGATCGGGCTGATTGAGATCCCGATCACAACACACCATGTCATGGTAAACCAATAATTATTATTGTCAAAATTTCAGATTTTCACATCATGAAAAGTATTATTATTATTTCACATAATATAAAGTATTATTATATCAAATTTGAAGGCCGATCAAAATTTTCTACCTCCGTCGAGATTACATAGGTGTATTCGTCCAAGAGTAATAAACCTAAAACATAATGATTCAATAGTCAAACGTTGTAAACGTTTGGCACACCAGGTGGGTTGGACCTTGCAAAAATTCGGATCAAAACGATACTTTGGGGTTTGTTTTTAGTCGGTTAGAGATATTAAATCCACATTCTGCACACAAAATTTCCTTGGCGAATTTCGGGCGTGGTAAAAAACCTCGAAATTTTCGCACTATTTTCCGAGTTAAACGACGCATCGCACAGAAAGGTTTTCTCCTTCCAAAATGAAACGTCGATTGCACTCTCTATTTTTCGAATCGCGGCTAATCGGTCCAGCCGTTCAGCCGCTTTAGAGTTATGGGTGAAAAACTGGAAAATGCCCGAAAAAGTCGATGACCGTCGCCCCATTAGCCAATACATCTTCCGAAATTTGGTGGTTAGTTCCATCTTCTTTTGTTTGACATGTGCTTTCCACCGAAGCTTAGCATCGAGGGTCATGCCCGGGTACTTGGCTTCGTTTGCGTGCGGTATGACTTTGTTGTTGAGGTGAACGGGTATGTACTCACACCTACGGTTTGTGAAGTCGACATGTACCGATTTTGCCTCATTCATTTGGATCCTCCACTTTAAAGTCCAGCTGTGAAGTCTCTTGATTGACCTTTGTAGTTTCGAAATTGATTCCAAGTTCGTATCGCCGACAGCAAGGACTGCAGTGTCATCTGCAAACGTCGCTATGGTATTCTCCTCTCTTTCTGGAAGATCTCTGGTGAAAAGGACGTACAGGAGTGGGCCCAGTAGGTACCTACGCTACCTTGCGGTACTCCAGCTTGAATCTTTTGAGCTTTCGAATACGCATCTTCTTGCTTGATCCGGAAAAATCGGTTTGAGAGGTAGGACTCTAGCAACTTGGAATACGAGGCGGGAAGTGTTTTTCTGAGTTTATTGGTGCATTGAACATAGTAGTCACACAATGAAAAGGGGATTTTTGAAGCCATAATATTATTATTATATTATTATTTGATGGCAGGGTAAAAAAAGAAGAAAAAAAAAACGCTGCAAATTTTACACAAGGGTTTATTATTCTTTGATATAGGTTACTTGTGCAGAAATTTATTTGTCAACGAAAAAAATTAAAATTTTTTTGGACTTTTGAAATTTTCAAAAAAGTTTTTTTGGATTTTTGTTTTTCAAATTGTTTGTGAGTTTTACTTGAAAATTATTTGACCTCCTGGAATCCATCAAAAATCTCATTTGTAGCCCCATGAAAGCCTTAGTAAGTAGTCCTTAAAGGAGCCCCTAAGATTATAGATCGCAAAAGTGAAATCGGATCGTTCCGGGACCCCCAAAAATGGATTCTACGTTCAAAAATACTTCGAAAACGACACCTAACTCGATCCCATAGCCAAAAGCCTTCAAAAAACGCCTCCCGTTGCCCCATTTTAGCCCCATAGCGCCCCACAGGCTTGGGCGATCGGGCTGAAAACCTTGCGGACACAACTAGATGGTAAACCGAGTATTTTGTCAAAATTTCAAATTTAAAAAAAATTCCTACTGCCCAAACGGCCCGGACGGCGGACGGACATTTCGAATTTAGAATGTGGACGGGTAGAAACGGAAACGGGTAATGTCAAATTTTGAGGCCGATCGGAGTCGTCGATCTCCGTCGCGAAAACATAGGTGTATTATTCCAAGAATAATAAACCAAACCTAGGTTTGGAGAAAACGTCTTAAGAGCAATTCGGCGGTTTTGCCTTTTTGGTATTCGCTCAGTATCTCAGGTTCCCCCTCCCAGCAAAATGACATTTTATTAATGACATTCATACATTGTATGGTATTGTATGTAGGTTTTAAAATTAGAATTTGATCTCAAGACGATATGGGCAGCCGTTTTTGAGCTACAGGCGTTGGAAGTTGGGAAAATATGGAAAGAATCACCCATTTTTGACGATCGATAGCGACTAAACGGCTGGACCGATTCGAAATATAATATATTATAGGGAGTGCAATCAACGTAAAATTGAATGCTCTTTAATTATAGATACCTAAAAGTAAATTTGGACCTTTTCCATTATCCTCACTCCGCCCGAAACCGCCGATCCAATAACCCCCCCCCCCCCCCCCCCCTCCCACAGGCGATTTTGGTTGGCTTCGGGTGCGGTGTGTAAGTCGAAATCGAGTGGAGGGGGGGGGGGGGGGGGGGGGGGGGGGTCAATTCCGCACACAGCATCGGGCGGAGTGAGAATAACGGAAAAGATCCTTAAGTTTTTCTGTACTGTGCCTTGCGTCGTTTCCGAGTTATAAGCGAAAAAGTGCGAAAGTGTCGAGATTTTATGGCCAATAATTGGCCATATAATGGATGTGGAATTATTCCACATCTCTAACCGACCACAAACAAACCCCCTAAGTTTCGTTTTGACCAAAATTTTTGCAAGGTCCCCCCCCCCACCCACACACCCTTTTGGGTACATTGGGTACAAAAATACATAAGATGTTATCCACTATTGGGATTACGTACCTGACTAATGATCCTCCACATAAGTGAGTAGTGAAAAACTTTTTTATAGATACGATCCAAGGAAATTCATCTTCGGGCGCTCTTCTTGCCCATTTTGGATATGAGAACGGAGCTTCACATTGGTGTAGCGAGATAAAGAAAAGTGAGAGCACAAGTAACATTTTCCTTTTTCCAACTGGTCTGGGATATTCATGCAACTTTTCAAAAGCAATCGGTGGTTTCTAGTTGCTAATAAGAAACATATGGTTTATTCGTGATGGTCAAGACGGGTTTAACGCTACCATTTTTGAAGGTATGACACAGAGATAAGTTGCCTCTACGATTGCCCTAAGAAAATGCATTTAGTAGTATTAGGAGGGTGTTGACGAGACTGCTTGCTTGCAGAATGAGATAAGCTTCTACCTCCCCCCCCCCCCCCATTCAATCACTGTGACCGCTGAAGTCCCCCTCTACCACCTGACTGCCGTCACTTGGTAACGGGAAGGTCGGCAGGGGAGCGTCGCCAAGCGCAGTGAGAGAGTGGGGATATCTTTCTCTCAGGACAAAGTGGGCTTATCTCATTTTGCAAGCAAGCACGTCTCGTTAACACCCTCCTAAATGCCATTTCTTAGGGCAATCGGACTCTACCTATGCCCCCTGGAATCAAGACGGGAGGCTTTTTGTGCAGCCGAGATGTGCATTTCTCCTTGCGCTGGAGGATGGTTGACATTGACATTTATGTATTTAAGTATGTATTAATGTCATAATGTTTATTTATTCTCGCGCCATTGTTAACGAAGTAACTTTCAGTGAAATTCCGAGACGAATAACAACACGTGTATTTTTGGACTGTATGTAACCATAATCATGGTTAGGAATATTTTTAATATTCTACACCGGGTTCATTAATATTCTTCACCTCCTCGAGGATGGGTTTTTTTCTCTGCACCCGAATGGGCCTAGCCTTTCCAAAATGCATTAATTTCTCTCGCGTTGTCCGAGCTTCACTGGCAAACCATGATCGAAATTTTGAATTTAGTAGGTATTTTTGGATAATGCTGAAGATTGCGATCCGGTCTTAGTTAGGGAATGAAGCGATTCCGATTCAGACGACTCGGTTGAGTTTGAAGTTTTTGAAGAACGGAGCGTCCCTAAAAACTTCGACTTCTTTTCGATTGTGTTTCTCATTCGACGAAACGAAATGAGAAACACATCAGTTTTGATATCACAATAAAATTTATTTTATTTAATACTGAAGGATAGAAGTATACAAATTTACGATGAAACCGCTTGGGTTCATCATGAACCGTTCATGTACCCAACTTTCTTGCACCGTACACCCTGAACTCGACGCGGAACTTGAAGTTCCGCGGCGGAAGGTAGGTACCTAAAAACAATGACCGCAACGAACCCCCCCCCCCCCCCCCCCCCCCCCCCACACCCAACACATAAACTTGGGCACCTTGGAAATCTCGTTTTCAATATAATTGGGGATGGAGTCACGGAATCGAATTTGGGACTGGGCTTATATTCGAAAGGCAACACATTTTGGTATGTGGCAAGTCGACTACCTGCACTAATTTCCTGTGTCTGGAGAGTGGTGACGGTGTTATGTAAACATACGTTTTGTTTTTTTAGTGCAGAAATTTGTTCAGTTTAGTGCAGATCTGCACACCTATGTGCACCTGCACATCTATGTTTGTTGTGTTGTTGTTTGTTCATTTGTTTGTGTTTGTGCTGCTGTTTGTTGCTACTATATCTTTGAGCTGTTTACTGTGCGTTTTGAAGGTGACAAAGTCAGTTTTCATCGAGTTTAGATCGGCCAACAAATTAGCAGTTCCGGGTTCAGGAGTACCTACTGCTTTTGCAAAGGTCACATTTCCAGATCTTCCTTTCAGCGTAAGACTTCTTCGTCCAAATAGCAAGGTCTCCTAGACGGGTACACAACGCGTGAAAAGACTGCTTACAAACTGAACATTTGAGCGGATCAACGTGGATCCGATTTGTCGCATTTGGCGCAATGCATGTTAATGAGTTCAATGGACGTGGAATGTTGTGAGGTGGATCGAAAGCTATGCTACCAGTTATAACGTGTTCGTTATGTCAATAATTGTGGGAGGGGCAGAAAAATAAAATTCAAATTATATTTTTCACTTTGGAGAAGTCCTTTTATTTTTATTTAAAAGTTTTGTTCAACCTAATCAAAGGTGGGGGGGCCTCGCAAGTTAATTTAATTTGACTTTATTAGAACAGCCCTGGTCTCTGCCCTGACCTCGACAATTACCTACTTTAATGTTTTGCCGACACTCACCGTTACATTCATGTCTAGGGGAGGTGGGGATGTCAGAGGCCTATCTGCCCTCATCATTCCAAAGGGCAGAGTGTACGACCGATCCGATTTCACTGTAGCGATCTATAGGGTTTTCATGGGGCTAAAAATGGGATTTTTGAAGAATCCCAGGAGATTAAATATTTTTCGAGTAAAAAACAAAGAAAGAAAAAAAAAAATATATATTTTTACCAAATTTTGTCTAATGACACTGAATTAAATTTTTGCACAAGTAACCTATATCAAAGAATAATAAACCTGTTGAAATTATAAACTTACTTCTTCAGTTTCTAACATGCATGTGTTGATCCAATTCCCAATCTCACATGTTATAATTTTCTTTTATCCTGTTTTTACTTTCCACAAAATATTTTTTCCTGTCACAATATAACATATTATGTTCCTAACAGGCAATATCCATCTTCTAATTTCAAAAGGTTATGGGCCCAGCACGCCCTGTTGAGCATTATTAGTTGAGCAATGCCTCTTAGTTTGAGTTAGCAGGAATCACCGACATATCATGATATGTCGGTGATTCCTGCTAACCACTGCAGTGGTTGAAGCTCTTTCACAACCTGATGCTGAAAGTTGGAGAGACGCCATTCAATAGAAGAATTCAACGACAACCAAGGTGCTCAGTGCTTGGCGAAAAATCCAACACAACACGGAGAAAGCGTACCTACCTAACCAAAATGCGTGCATACGAGTCCGCAACACATTGGAACATTTTGTCTTTAATCCCCCCCCCCCCCATTCCGTACTCTTTCTCCTACCCTTGTATCTCTACCCCCGGCTTCATTTTGGCGTTTTCTCAAAGTGGTTTCAGACGTGGAAACTAATAACAACAAAACAAGCGGCATTGTTTATTAGATCCATTATTAACATCAATAAATATCTATAAAATGGCGACATAAATACCAAAAACAAGTACGAAAGAAATGCGTGATAAATCGAGAGCTTTCCATCGAATGGTGAACGATTTCTGTCCCTTAAAAACTAAAGAAGTTTAATTTCCCCAGCAACGACTCGGTTGTAAGCGGAAATCATCAGAAAACCAAACGTAGGTATGGCCTTTTGGTTTATTATCCTTGGAATAATACACCTATGTTATCGCGACGGGGGTCGACGACTCCGATCGGCCTCAACATTTGACATCCGTTGCAAGAGGTCTACATTCTAAATCCGAACTGTCCGTCCAGCCGCCCGCCGTCCAGGCCGTTTTGGGCAGTAGGAATTTTTTTTAAAATCTGAAATTTTGACAAAATACTTGGTTTACCATCTAGTTGTGCCTGCAAGGTTTTCAGTCCGATCGCCCAAACCCGTGGGGCGCTATGGGGCTAAAATGGTTTTTTTAGGGCTTTTAGCTATGGGATCGAGTTAGGTGTAGTTTTCGAAGTATTTTTGGACGCAGAATCCATTTTCGGGGGTCCCGGAACCCTCCGATTTCACTGTGGCGATCTGTAGGGCTTTCATGGGGCTAAAAATGGGATTTTTGAAGGATCCCAGAGGTTAAATATTTTTCGAGTAAAAAATAAAGAATTTTTGAAAAAACAATTTTTTTTAAACAACAATCCAAAAAAAAAAAAAATTTTTCCAAATTTTTTTCCAATGACAGAAATAATTTCTGTACAAGTAATGATACTTTTCCGTTATACTCCCCCCCCCCCCCCCCCCACGCGATTTAGTGTTTTATACACACCCCTTCCGATGGCTTTAAGGCACCCAAATTCGAGTACTTTTCCGTTATAACCGCTTTGTTTTTTTTTCTTTCGCGGTCCGGTTCCGTCCGCGCTGTTTTAATTTCTGTGATTCTGAAACGCTGTAAATATTATTTATTGAGAATATAAGTTTAAACAGTTCACTTTGTGTTCAAAAGTTCTTTCGTGTGGATTTTCAAACTGAAACGGTTTACACCCTTTCATTTGGGTTACCCCCTCCCACTCGATTTCGAGTTACATACACACCCCTCCCGATGGCTTTAAGGCACCAACGCCAACCAAAATCGCGTGGGGGGGGGGGGGGTTATAACGGAAAAGTACCCAAGTAACCTATATCAAAGAATAATAAACCACTGTGTAAAATTTGCAGCGTTTTTTTAACACTTAACACCGCAAACATGTAAAAGCGCCAGTGCTAGGAGAAAAACGTGTAAAAGCGCCACCCTCGTTTTCAGCCTCCCCTAACTAGTAGTTGTAGAAGCGCCACCTCCAGTCAGAATTCCCTACAACTGTCATTTGTAAAACCGCCACCTCCAGTACCTAAAGGCTTCTACATCATTTGGCGGCAAAAAGGCTAGACCAAAGAAAAGTTTCAGGAATCTGCAAACCTCATTATGCTCGTTATAGTCTGGAGCAAGGCCCAAAGATTGCACTTTCCGAAATGATCCCTGGCCAAAATGGAAAAAACAACACAAAACGACGGCATATGGGAAAATGCGTTGGAACCCCTGGTGCGCTGCCAGTTCAAAATCAAACAGACACAGAGAGGGGAGCAGTAAAAGTCCATGTTGAGCACATAATTCTACCAGAAATGTCCATAGTGCAGCGTAGCAGTCAGCAGATTTGGACGGTAGGAAGCTGAATGCTAGTGGGACATAACACTTGTTCGCGAGAGCATGTAGGTATGGTGTACAGCTGGCTAACGTGCAATGAAAGACCTCTGAGGAGGGACCTGGCGCTTCTACAACTCCCGCGAAATGACCTCCGAGAGAGGACGTGGCGCTTTTGCATGATCATTAAAAACAGGAAAAAAGGTATTGGCGCTTATCCACGGTAGCCCTTAACACCTAACGCTTTTTAGCGCAACCTTTCCCTCAAAAAATGGAAAGGTGCGCTCACCTCTTCGACATGTTTGTTTGTTTGTGTATCACAGCATCACGCCCGAGCGACTCAACAGATTTTCATGAGGGTGATCTCATTGTAATCAGCGAGTTCGGGGGGTGGTTATAGGCTACCTTGATTTTTCCTCCCTCATCCTTTTCATGGGTGATTCCTAAACTAGGGGCAATTTTGATCAGAGAAAAATGTTGGAAAATAAGTTTTGAAAATTACCGGAATTTTTTTTATATGGATTTTAGTTACCCCCCCCCCCCCTAAAGCAAAAAACGCAATGGCAGCTCATGAATCACTTCTAAAATTCCAAAATTTGAATTCAAATTCGGGTCCACGACAATGTGAATTGAGGCACACGACAATGTGGATAAATTTCTTTTCGTGGGAGTAACAATTTTTTTCTTGGGTTGATGAAATGAAAAAACAGCATTGTATTTGGAAAACTCTTTTCTTAAGTCAAAGCCGGTTAAAAAAATTTTGGTGTAGGTAATCTTGGTTTTGGTTTATTATTCTTGGAATAATACATCTATGTTATCGCGACAGGGGTCGAAGACTCGGATCGGCCTCAAAATTTGACATTAGCCGTTTCAAGAGGTCTACATTCTAAATCCGAAATGTCCGTCCGCCGTCCGGGCCGTTTTGGGCAGTAGGAATTTTTAAAAATCTGAAATTTTGACAAAATACTCGGTTTACCATCTAGTTGTGCCCGCAAGGTTTTCAGTCCGATCGCCCAAACCCGTGGGGCGCTATGGGGCTAAAATGGGGCTACGGGAGGGTTTTATTAAGGCTTTTAGCTAGGCTTCGAGTTAGGTGTCGTTTTCGAAGTATTTTTGGACCTAGAATCCATTTTCGGGGGTTCCCGGAACGGTTCGAGTTCACTGTGGCGATGTATAGGGCTTTCATGGGGCTAAAAATGAGATTTTTGAAGGATCCCAGGAGGTTACATATTTTTCGAATAAAAAATAAAGAATTTTTGAATAAAAATTTTTTCTATTGACAGAAATAATGTTAATTATTAATTTTTGCAGAAGAAGAAGAAGAAAATCCAAAAAACAAATTTTTTTTAAACAAAAACCTAAAAAAATTTTCTCGTTTTCTTCTCAACCTCTCCTCTTCTGAAATTCTCTGCTCCCCCATTTTTACACTTTAAATCATAAGTTGCGCCAGTCACTAAACAAGTACCTTCGTAGTGGTGCCTACATAGTACCAAGGGTTGGTAAAAAACTATGATTACCTAATTTTAACATTGTCGTGGACTTTTGATAATTTTGAATGTCCACGACCATGTAAAAAACTAAAAGCCACAACAATGTTATTTTCAACTTCAAGATCACATTGTGTCAAAACTACTCATGTTTCAAAGTTCTTCCAACGCTAATTAATAAGAGCCTCTTACGACGTTGTGAAAACATGCATTGGATGGAATTTTGATTATTAAAATCATAGAACCAGATGCGACCATGACAATGTTACTAATAAACCTACGCACCTGAAATATTTCCTCTGTAAGAGTTGGTTCGGCACTGAGTGGCCACTGGCACTTGGTGCGCATGATGGCAAAGACCGACAGGAAGCCCCCTACATGTGACGAACTTCAACTTCCAAAATATCCTGAATGCCCTTTGCCCAGCAGAGGATTTCTTTTAGCCACGACAATGTTGAAAAAAGTTGTGGACAGCTTTGAGTTGATCATAATTGTTGACAGGATTTTTACATGAGCATTGCAAGCCCTCTTTTCAAGACCTAAGATCCCAAACTTGAATGAGGAAAAAAATTGCATTCATAGAAAACTTATAGGAGGATGGAAATCAACGACTGAGTCGAGTATTTAACTTTTAGACCAACCACGACAATGTGAATAGGTAGGTAAATGACCTTGTTACGTTTCTTCAGAAACCAAATGTCCTTTCTTTTCCTAAATGGTATTGAAGAGCTCATCAGAACCTGCAATTGGGGAAAAAATCAAGGGCATAGGTCGAATGAGTGAAATTTCACAGGTTGTAGACCCGAATTTGCCCGTAGTTTAGGAATCACCCTCATCGGTTTTCGGGAGGTCCTTCACGACGAAAGTCGTTTATCTCTGATGTGTAACTAAGGAGGCCTCAAAAGGGGGACGAAAGTTTTTGTCCGATTTCGTTGGTACAAGGGTCTATGGAATGAGCTTTTTAGGCCGATTCCAAAGACTCCAAAACGCTTTTTGCAGCCTGAGCCGTTCGTTACCTCTGATCGGCATAAGGTTTTCTTACGCATCGGTCGTTAGGGTGCAGTTGTTTACGTAATGAGCATCACGTCTATATTTTTTATGTGTTGTGTGGCATAGTTTGGTCGCTAGATACCTACTGTTTCTTAGTTTCTCTCGCTCATTAAATAAATCGTAATAACAGAAAGGTTGCGCTCATCTATTCAATTCAATTGATGGCTTGTTTCGTTGGTGTGCCAAAGTAAAGACATAAAATGTCAAAAAAGTATCAAGAAAATTATCTACCACCATCAGCAGTTAAAAAAACAAATAATAATATTAAGCATTCGTAACCAATCAAGTTTGAGAAACAATGGATTGACTCAGAATATGTACCCATTAATAATCGAACGCTATTGAATGTTTATAATATCTTGAAATGTCTAGTACTACTTAGTATGGTACTACTTTGTATGATGTCCTGCAATGTCCTACATTTTCACTTGGATTGTCCTCCTTTCACAAAAAAGGAGATGGTAATCCTGAACATACTGTGAGGGTTCCGCCCACAACAGTTGCGGCCCATCAAGCCGCAACAGCCGCAACAGGCACGAGCGGGACAGACTCCCATTGATGGTCCCTCATTAACCGGATGCCACCCAAGGGACGCTCGAGCCTAACAAGAATACATTTGACCTAGAACTAGACCTTTACCTGTAGACCGTGGAATGATATAATGAAAACCGTGACGGCCATTTCGGACGATTGAAAGGTCGCAAATTCGTCGCGCGCGACAATTAACCCCCAGTAATCCATCTAAGGGTTAAATCGAGCGTGTTAGGTAGCACTAAGTGCTTAATTAGGAAGTCTTCCTAATTTGTCATTGCAAGTGGGTGCGGCGAAATGTTGGGAATTTTCATTTAAAAAACGACCCAAAATCACCTCCTGCTCCTTGTCCAAACAAGTCTGTACTCTGCTGCTGGGGTGGTTGGGCTGAATAGTTGAACGCTGGTCCCCTTTTAATATTAGGCTTTTCTAATCTCGAAACCACACGATTCGTGTGGGAAACGTCTTGTCTACGCGGAGAACAGAAACGTGGAATAAAAAAATCGCCGCAAATTTTACACAAGGGTTTAGATTGGGGGGGGGCTTAAAAAATTGCTTCCAAAATTACTCGGAAAACTACAGCTTAAGCTAATAAATAATTATTTAACCGCCCTTGGATCTTCCAAAAATCTCACTTGTCGCCCCATGAAAGGCCCATAGAACCCCAAGGTGAAATCGGATCGTACTGGGACCCCCAAAAATGGGTTCTACGCGCAAAAATACCCCGAAAACGACACCTAACTCGACCACATAGCCGGAACCCTTCAAAAACCTCTCCCGTAGCCTCCTATTAGCCCCAAAGAGCCCCACGGGTTTGGTTGATCGTGCTGAAAACCTTGCGGGTACAACTAGATCCTACTGCCCAAAACGGCTCGGACGGCGGACGGACATTAAATGTCCGAAATTTTCGTTTTTGGACGACTTTATTGGGACTAACCGCAAATGGGGTGGGCGCCTATGTTGGGCACAGTCTGCCAACATCAAACAAAAGTACAAGTTTCTACTGATCCCAATATAAAGAATCGATAGGAACGAAATATTTCGTTGTATTTTTTTATCAGCTTTTCAATTCTCATCGGCGATTTGGTGGTACGATGATTCTTTCATTTCCCGCAATTTTCTTCAGGAGTTTCAAAAAATTTCCACTGTAATTTGACTCGATCCCCTCCATATTCGACGTTCAGTAGGCGTCAGTTGAGTTATGCGAAGTTGAATTCAGCGTAGTTGGGGATCTGATGCCGATGGTACGCATTGGCGGGGGGAAAATGACTGGCCCGTCGTCGAAGCTCATCAGACTGTCGATTTGGCACCTTCTGAGAACTCCTGAAAACAATAATTGTTTTTAAGACGTCAATTTGATCAACCCCCTCAGCGGACCCACTACCCTCACTTTGCCACTAATTATTATTAATTATTAATACCCGCTGAGGGGGTTCTTCAAATTGACGTCTTAGCAGGATCAACACTAAGATCTGATTATCACTGAGATGATCGGGGACCGGCCGAGTAGGTGAACAGTGGTTCACCTACAGCCACAGGCGAGTCTCTGGTTGATTCAGCAGCCTCTTGCTGAAAGCTTCGCCCCTGCGCCTGAAAGGGGTTTCCCTCACGAACCCTACAGGCTACCTGCTGCTCAACAGGTCCACCGAGATGGAGGGGGGAGGGGGCAAAGGGGACATTTTTCCCAGGGCCCGGACTTTTAGATGGGGCCCCAGCGGGACCTAGAAAAATAAGAAAAAAAGGAAAAGGGGAAAATAAAAGAAAAACAAAAAAACTGGGGTGTGGTTTTATGAAACCACGGTAAAAGTGAAACGTTTTCCCACTAGTCTCTCCGGCTCGCTTCGCTCGCTCCCCTAGTGGGGTACGTAGCATCGATGGACACGTTTTTTATGTCTAGTCCCCCCTCCCTCCCATTTCCTACTCATTCACCTACCCTTGTATCTCTACCCACGGCTTCATTTTGGCGTTTTCTCAAATTGATTTCTAACGTGGCAAATGATTTTTGTACGATTATAACTGGCGAAGATGAAGTTACGTAGCAACGAATCGGTTGTAAGCGAAAATCAACGGTAGCGTGACGTTACAAGAAACGACACACAGACCAAAAAATTTGGGACGATGTACCTAATAAAAGTTTCACTTTAAAAGAAAAAACGCTGCAAATTTTACAATAGGGCTTATTATTCTTTGATATAGGGTAGGGTAAAGCCCCGTACCTCGCCCCACTTTTCAGATTTTCCTCTCTTGGGAGACCCCTAGGGCTCTGATCGAATCGTTTTTTTTTACAGATCGCGAGGGAAATAAGTTGTCTACAAGAGCCAGGTGTTGAAATGGGTTATTTCAAGTTTTCGAGTTTTCTAGAGCTAAATTTCTAAAACCCTCCAAAGTGGGGCCAGGTACGAACATAGTACCTACCTCGCCCCGGATAGGGTCGTACCTTGCTCCACCATCCCTATTTCTCGAAATTGAGCTCTCAGAAGTATGGAAAATGAATCAAATACGTTTATTTTATATTGAATATAAACTTAAATGCATTAAACAAATTATAATTAGAAAAACATGGCTAGGAATTGGTTGGTAACCACAACTGTATCACAAAATCCTAGAATTATTGTCAAGGACGAATACTTTTCTTGTTAAGCTTAAAGTTGTAAAATTTAAAATTTACTGAAGTTCATAGTGAACAAAAAAATTATAATTAGAAAAATATGGCTAGGAATTGGTTGGTAACCACAACGGTATCACAAAATCCTAGGGGCGAGGTACGCACAAGGAGGTGGGGCAAGGTACGTACATACACACCAATTTTGAAAAACGGTCATGACACCCACAGATCCTATTTTTTTTCAAAAATTTTTTTTCAGTGCTTAACAGACATATTGGACAACACATTTAACAAACAATTGTAAGGAAATACGACTTAACTCAGCCCTGGGACGATCAAATGTACAATTTCCACGATCCCAAACTGGCACCTCAAAAACGTTTTTACCTTCTCCTAAGATAACAGTGCTAGATATCACAAAAAAGTTCACAGCCAATTCAACCATTTTCAGAGAGCTACCGAATCAGTGGCTCAAAGTTGTTATATCCTTTCTCTACCTAGGTAATATCACTGGTGGGGCGAGGTAGGAGCATGGGCGAGGTACGGGGCTTTACCCTACTTGTGCAAAAATTAGTTCTGTGTCTGTAAAAAAATTAAAGAAAAGAAAATTTTTTTGCGAAATTTTTTTTAGGTAATTGCTTTTAAAACAATTATTTTTTTCGAAATTGTTTTTCGCTCGGAAAATATTAAATTTTGAACTCCTGGGATCCTTCAAAAATCCCATTTGGAGCCCCATGAAAGCTCTATAGATACCCACAGTGAAATCGGATCGATCTGGGACCCCAAAAACGGATTCTACACCCAAAAATACTTCGAAAATGACACGTAACTCGATCCCATAGCCAAAACCCTTAAAAAAAAAAAAACGCCTCCCGTAGCCCCATTTTAGCCCATAGCGCCCCACGGGTTTGGGCGATCGGACTGAAAACCAAGTATTTTGCCAAAATTTCAGATTTAAAAAAAAATCGTACTGCCCAAAACGGCCCGGACGGCGGACGAACATTTCGGTCTAGACCTGTTGAAACGAATAATGTCAAATTTTGAGGCCGATCGGAGTCGTCGACCTCTGTCGCGATTACATAGATTTATGTACACACGTGTATAATACTTATTATTATAATATAATAATAATTATTCCAAGAATAATAAACCAAAATGGCCGAGTTGCCACTTGGCAGGCAACGTAGTCTTCCGTGTGATAAAACCTGGTAAAACTCAAGCAATGTGAATCACAATAGAAAAATGGTCAGGATGAGGAGAGGGGCGACGGCGGACGTACATTTCGGTCTAGACCTCTTGAAACGGATAATGTCAAATTTTGAGGCCGATCGGAGTCGTCGACCTCCGTCGTGATTACATAGGTGTACCTATAATTCCAAGGATAATAAACCAAAATGGCTTAGTTGCCACTTGGCAGGAAACGTAGTCTTACTTGTGATAAAAGGCCTTGTAAAACTCAAGCAATGTGAATCACAATAAACCCTGTGAATCACAATAGAAAAATGGTCAGGATGAGGAGAGGGGCGGCGGCAAAGCGGTATGAAGGATAGAGCATCGAAAGGAAACATCGATGTTCACCATTATTCGTACCATCGCTTACACGGGAGGCCCCTGTGCTCTCTTCTGCCCGGGCCTGCTTTTTCTCTCGGCGGCCCTGCTTGTGGGATTACTCTAATGAGGGCCGTGTCCGCCGATCTCAACCTCCTGAGGTCAATTTTCTTCAGGATATCAAAGATCCCCCTACGAGGCCCTATTATATTCGCTCTTGAAGCACCACGCTAAAAAAATCTGAAATTTTGGCAAAATACTTGGTTTACCATCTAGTTGTGCCCGCAAGTATGGATAATTATTGGGTTCGATTCCCAGTTAATCGAAAATCGACCTGGGTCGAGTGTTTTTATTCCCATTCCGATCAGATTTGTTATTCAGCGATCTGGCGGCTCTAACTCGATGTCCGGTTATTCGACAATCTACCTACCCTGAGTGTTTTTGCGTTGGGATAATTATTCAATGGGGAGTTCGCATTGATTTTAGATTTGGAAATCTTCCCTACCATTCAATAATATCGCTAAAAAGTAACGTGCACAGACTCCAATACCAACGAAAAAAAAATCATTGTAGGAGATATAACGAAAAAATGAAACGCACAGTTTGAATCGGCTGGCGTTTCCCACCAGTCACTGTTTGAGGACATGACGTCACAGTTCCCGTGAATCTCTCACCATGAGCGCTAGTGTCGTCAGCTTATATGATGAATTTATAGCAATTATAACTTGATACGACGGAAAACATAATTAACTTTTAATTATAATACATGATACTTGAAGTTTAAAGCCTTATCAGAAGGATTTACGGCTCACTTGAATTTTATTAAGTGATGAGCAGTGGAATAGCAACACTGGGCGGATCAATCCCCTCACCTGTCAAGAACAAAACACTATCGACGACGCTCTTCAGCTGTATTGAGGACGAGACGTCACGCTCCCTCCATAGCCCCGGTTTTTCAAACGCCGTAATTTTCGTTAAATTATTTAAATTTTCTGGAATCGATTTCAGGCGGCTGACTACTGTTTTCCCTACATTCTCAGGGAGTACTTTCAGAAAAAAAATAGAAAAAAAACAATGCCAACTCCCCATTATTATTTTGATCAATTTGAAATGGAAAATTCTTAATTTAAACACACCGAAATTTTTACCGCTAACATGCAATAAAATCATGGCATGGATATGTCTGACGAACTAACCGTCATAATCTCCCAGAGATAATTTGTTTATAGCTTGTTGCATTTTTTTTTTTTTTTTTAAATCTTAATGGTCACGTCGGCCAGCCAATAGACATATCCATGTCAAAATAGAAAATCTGGAGATCACCGGTCTGGCACTCCATATGAAATACAGGATACAAATTGTAAATTCAAATGGACTGAGAAACGATGAAATTACCATTGCGCTAGGTACCGTATTAGGGCAGATCACTTTCTTCTGTATGACCAGAGAGTTATTCTGGCACCAGAGGCCTCCATATCAAGGCTGAGTGGAAGGATTACTTTGTTGGAGAATTCCAGGGCAACTCTGATAATATAACCTGATAACAGTTTTAGGGATCAACAACAGCCTTACCTTGTCCTCCAGGAGCCTGATAGCATTTTCCATACAGCAGCGTGTCGTCTTGTGGAATCAAAACTGGCACGTTCCCCACCACGTAGTCGTTGATCCGGCAGAAAATTTCGTTCCCAGCGGAAAATCTGTCGCAAAGATCCTCGTAGAAGTCGAAAACGATGTTATTTCTGACAAGCTTGTCGTTGTGACGGGCGTACAGGACGTTTTCCACCAGGAACTCTACGTCGTCGCTCACGTCGTCGTCCGTCATGTTGGGGCCGCCGGAAGAGCGGTTGGCTGAGAGAGTTCGGTTCGGCGACACCAGACCGAAAATCCCTTCACGCCTGATCCCATCCGATGTGACTACGACTGAAGACGAATTGAATTTGTGGTAACCGCCAATGCATACCTGAAATAGGAAGACAGTGTTAATAATGCAGAATTGAGAAAGTGCCTTCATTTACTGAAAATGTTCGAGCATGGAGAGGTGATTTACATGGAAGCAACAAAAGGGATCCACAGATCCCCACTGATTCTTCAGGCCACGATGACCGGCACCTGGAGGGGCATGAGTAGGCATATGCAGGGGCAGAAAGGCAGGCAAGGCGACGCCCGAGGGGCCGGTCGGAGCTGAAAAAGCATTTTATCCTACCTAAAATATGTACCTAACCTACTCGAGACCGAAAAGGAAAACTCAAACGAAGGCGATCTGGTTGGCTTTGTAACTCATAGCGTGGATGGCAAGTGCAATAAATGCTTAACTTATGCTAGGTACGAAGGTTTTAAACCAAAACCTTATGCCATGAGGCTAATGGTCTCATCGTATGAAAATCCGTTTTAGATTTACAAAATTTGTAAGTCTAAAAACATTAAATGTTTGCTAACACTTTCTACTACCCAAATCGAGAGTTAAACGAGTTGATCAAAATTGAAAATCATCAAAACAAGGATGAGGCTAAATCTGAGTGACAACCACCTGGAGGATCTCATGTTGATGGCCGAGTAGCTCGTTTCCCCCCTCCTCGCCGTCGCCTACCGGTTGGTCTCTTCTCCCTCTTCAGCGACCTGCAGGAGTGACTTTTGAAGGGTTTCATCTAGGGTATCGAGTTAGGTGTCGTTTTCTAAATATTTTTGGACGTAAAATCCATTTTTGGGGGTCTCCAAAGCATTCGATTTTATCGTGGGGATCCATCCCTTGATCCATCCTTTTGAAGGATGCCAGGAAGTCAAATGAGGACTCGTTTTCCGAGTAATCATGATTTGGATCCGGGGTTCAAACACTTTTAAGTTATGGTTGAGCCTCGAATTCGAAAGAAATGAACAAGTGGGGGACATACCTGTCCAACCTATCAACTGCAGTAGTTAAAACTTCACCTTACCATCACGCTGAGTCCCTCTTGATTCCCATTCAAAAACTCCGCCACGCCGTATTTGGACTTGACAATCTCGTAAATGTTTTCGGCGAGCTCGCACGGCGTGAAAATCTTGCACAAAACTCCCTGAGAGAGGAAAATTGAGCACAACAAAAACCTAAACATGTTTATGTGTCCAAAGTGCTCACAACCCCCCATGACGGTATTTTGAATATTTTGAGAGAAACTTTTTTCAAGCGAATTCACCTACGAAAACTTGCAAGTTTTTGACTTGACAAATTCTTGACGGCCGGTTTTTTGTTGCACATGATTCAACTACCAGAGTCATATTTCACGTTGTTGTCTTGAAGTGCTCGATAAAAAAAAGAAGTGATTGGGGTTCGGTAAGTTGATGGGAGGAGTCAGACGTTTCCCACTTGCGAGGAATTTCTCTCGTATCTCAGGGCTGTTCGGCTCCTCTGAAGGTCAAGATGTACGCCGAATATAAAACCCTCTCTGGACAAGTGCTCTTGATGAAACCAGGTGACCTACCTACCTATCTGCTACGAGCACGTACCTTCAAAAATTAGGGTGACAATAAAAACTACTTTAAAACTTTAAAAGGTGATTTTCACTTGACAAAGTTAGATGAGTCAGTTGAGTAGATTTTAGAAAGTCTGTCTACTCATGGTTAAGGAAACAAAAGTCGTTAAAGTTCAACAGTTGAACATTCAATTTCTACTATATTGCAGCTCCAATGCCCGAGAATGACCGAGGAGAACCATTTTGGTTTATTATTCTTGGAATAATACGCCTATGTTTTCGCGACGGGGGTCGACGACTCCGATCGGACTCAAAATTTGACATTATCCGTTTCAAGAGGTCTACATTCTAAATCCGAAATGTCCGGGCTTGGGACGAATTGCGACACATAATTTTCGGGGTTCCCTAGGTCGGACCCACGTAGGGTCGGATTACGCTTCGAACTCGAAGTCGTTATTAGCACGGTCGTAAAAATGACCGTTCCGAGTACCTGAGATAGCCCTTTGAGACAATCTATAAGCAAGGCCCACTACACGAAGCACAGCTATATTATGAGTAGGCCTATAGGGGTGAAAACGAGACTACTAGCGATTCTCCCACTAACATAGCTAATATATTAGTTATATATTATTAAGGTCAAATTAATGTCAAAGATGGGCGTATTCTTATTCGTATTTGCGAATACGAATATCACCCAAAGCACACCCAACCTGCGAATACGAATACGAATTTATTCGTATTCTCAACTGTAAATACGAATATTCGTATTCTCAACTGAAAATACGAATATACGTATTTTCGGACGTATAAATACGAATATTCGCCGAAAACATTTGCGAATATTCGTGTTCTCGATGATGAAATACTCAAATAGGTTCAAACTACGTTTGAACATACCTGAAAAAATGAAAATACACTCGTATACCGGTCGTCCGGTGTGGCGTTGGGTAAACTACCGTTTCCCTCGATCAGCGAAGTTAAGCAACGTCGGGCGTGGTTAGTACTTGGATGGGTGACCGCGTGAGGAGCGGGGTCACCGATACAAGTATTTTCTGCGTTCAATCGGACGGCGAACTCCTCCCAACCCAAGGGGACGAGGCAATGGGGAGCCATGAGCGCAATCGTCAGACAAGTTCCGATCCTCCTTGAGAGGACGGCTGACGACGTCCGCGACGGCAGCAGCCAGTCGGACGAAAATTCAGGGTGAATTTCCCTTGTTACATTTACATTTACACACTCTTATACCGTCGTATTCACAGGAAAAAAATCCGATTCTCACTTATCCAGGTAATTCCCACTTATCAAGGTAAGTGATGGTCAGGGATGGTTAGGGGGGTTTGGGATGGTTAGAGATGGTTTGGGATGGTTAGGGGGGGTTTGGGATGGTTAGGGATGGTTAGAGATGGTTAGGGATGGTTAGAGGGGTTAGGGATGGTTAGAGATGGTTAGGGATGGTTAGGGGGGTTAGGGATGGTTTGGGATGGTTAGGGATTGTTTGAGATGGTTAGGGATGGTTAGAGATGGTTAGGGGGGTTTGGGATGGTTAGGAATGGTTAGGAGGGTTTGGGATGGTTAGGGATGGTTAGGGAAGGTTAGAGATGGTTAGGGAGGGTTAGGGATGGTTAGGGGGGTTAGGGATTGTTAGAGATAGTTAGAGATAGTTAGAGATGGTTAGGGATGGTTAGGGATGGTTAGGGATGGTAAGGTGATCCTGTTGGAATAATCTGCCATAACTGGCTAAGTAAGAATCTCCTGGATGAGTGAGAATGTCCTGGATAAGTGAGAATTACCTGGCTAAGTGAGAATCACCTGGCTAAGTGGAATCACCTGGCTAAGTGAGAATCACCTGATTGAACACTGATTGATTAGGTAAGATTCATTCTTACCTGATTCATTGGTTTGAAAAGTATTTTGTCAAAATTTCAGATTTAACGAAAAATGTATACATCCCAAACGGCCCGGACGCCGAACGGACATTTCGGATTTTGAATGTAGATCTCTTGAAACGGATAATGTCAAATTTTGAGGACGATCGGATTCGTCGACCCCCGTCCAAGAATAATAATTATTCCAAGTAAATTATTCCAAGAATAATAAACCAAAAGTGGTAACTCATTAGTGCTGAACATTAATTATATTATATAAGTAATGAAATTTTGGTGATGACCTATACCACAAGACCTAAGACAAGAGTTTTATTTTACTGCAATTTAGTATCTCTCAATCCTGGACTCCGGGCAGCCGGCCTTCTCACTTGAATTAAGGTAGCCATAGAGAATTGACCACTTGAGGAGGTTCTGGCAGAGGTCATAAACAGCTCGCCTTCGTCAAATCGGATTAGCCCGTTGACAGCTAAAGGTATTCGAGACTGCTCAGGTATAAGTCCAGGTATGGGCAGAAATCATGTGTCGCAATTCGTCTTTTACCAATGTCCGTCCGCCGTAAGCCGTCCGGGCCGTTTTGGGCAGTAGGAATTTTTGTTAAAATCTGAAATTTTGACAAAATACTTGGTTTACCATCTAGTTGTGCACGCAAGGTTTTCAGTCCGATCGCCCAAACCCGTGGGGCGCTATGGGGCTATTATAGCCCTCCCTATTATAATATATTATAATAGGGAGGGCTATAATAGCCCCATTATAATGGGGCTACGGGAGGGTTTTTTTGAAAGCTTTTAGCTATGGGATCGAGTTAGGTGTCGTTTTCGGAATATTTTTGGACGTAGAATCCATTTTTTGGGGTCTCAGAACAATCCGATTTCAATGGGGCGATCTTTAGGGCTTTCATGGGGCTAAAAATGGGATTTTTGAAGGATCCCAGGATGTTAAATATTTTTCGAGTAAAAAATACCGAATTTTTAAAGAAAAAAACGCTGCAAATTTTACACAAGGGTTTATTATTCTTTGATATACGTTACTTGTACAGAAATTTAATTCTATCAATAAAAAAATAAAAAATAAAAAATTTTTTTTGGATTTTTTATTTCAAAAAAAATTTTTTTTTGGATTTTTTTGTTCAAAAATGTGTTTTTTTCCAAAATTCCGTATTTTTTACTCGAAAAATATTTAACATCCTGGGATCCTTCAAAAATCCCATTTTTAGCCCCACGAATGCCCTAAACATCGCCCCAGTGAAATCGGATCGTTCCGGGACCCCAAAAAATGGATTCTACGTCAAAAAATACTTCGAAAACGACACCTAACTCGATCCCATAGCTAAAAGCCTTCAAAAAACCCCTCCCGTAGCCCCATTATAGCCCCATAGCGCCCCACGGGTTTGGGCGATCGGACTGAAAACCTTGCGGGCACAACTAGATGGTAAACCAAGTATTTTGTCGAAATTTCAGATTTTTTAAAAATTTCCTACTGCCCAAAACGGCCTGGACGGCGGACGGCGTACGGCGTACGGCGTACGGCGTACGGCGGACGGACATTTCGGATTTAGAATGTAGACCACTTGAAACGGATAATGTCAAATTTTGAGCCCGATCGGAGTCGTCGACCTCTGTCGCGAAAACATAGGTGTATTATTCCAAGAATAATAAACCAAAAAACAACACATTTTTGAACAAAAAATCCAAAAAAAAAAAAACTTTTTTTGAGATAAAAATCCAAACAAAAAATTTTTTTTTTAATTTTTCATTGACAGAATCAAATTTCTGCGCAAGTAACGTATATCAAAGAATAATAAACCCTTGTGTAAAATTTGCAGCGTTTTTATTCTAAGAAGAAATTGGTCTCACAAAATTCAGCTCGGCAAGTAGATAACGAGAGAAGTCTGAAAACACCATACAGTTGGCTAAAAGTGGTCCAAAAAAGTGTTAAAAAAACGAAAAGTTGACGGGCGATTTGAAAGCGGGATTGTTGAGGAGGAGGGGATGGGGGGGGGGGAGATGGGATCCAAACGATGCTGAGTGGACATGAGCGGTAGGTGGAACAAACGAAAAGCCCTCCCAGACCCCCTCTGCGGAGTTTGAAAAGAGCGAGACGGAATTAGAAAGGAGAGATTCCAAGAAAGAAATTGCTGAGTGGCTCTGATGATGCTCTGCTGTGCTATGCAATGCTGTGTTCTGCTGATTTGGCTGAAAAAGCCTTCAGACGCGTTACACGCTTAGATAATTTGGACGCTTGAGAGATGTAGAAAACTTGAGAGAAGCTTTAGACTCTAAAGGGTACTTTTCGGTTATGCCCCCCCCCCCCCCCCCCAACCTTTTGGTTGGCTTTGGGTGCCTTAAAGCCATCGGGAGGGGCTCGAAATCGAGTTCGGGGGGTGGGGGTGGGGGTGGGGTTGTAATAACGGAAAAGGGCTCGAATTTGGGTGCCTTAAAGCCATCGGGAGGGGTGTTTATGAACACGAAATCGAGTGGGGGGGGGGGGGGGATAAAGGAAAAGTACCCTCTAAAGCTCTAAAGTTTAAAGCCTTAGACGAGTAGTGAACGATTTTTTATTTTTTATTTTTTTTTTATTAGAATTTCGATCCCATTTTGCTTGGAAAATGGGAAAATTACATTACCTACAATAACATCACACTGGTACGTTAAAATCATTAGAAGTTTTCGTGACATTTTCGGTACGTATTATATCGACAATTCCAATCCGGTAATAATAAGATAATCCGGAAAATCAGTATTTCACCTCCGGAATCTTTTGGGCACTTTGCCATCGACTACCTTCGCCCACAATAAAATAACTTCGTGGGAACGGATCTCAATCCGGTTGTTTTGGCTCCGACGAGGAAAATATTTCTGGCGTATAAACGAGCGGGCCAGTCGAATGCATTTGAAGAGGGCTTAACGAAATGCACTCAGAGGGTTTGGCAAGTAGAGCTGAAATTTGCCTTGTGTAACTTATCCGAGTAGGTAGGTACGTCACGTTTGAACAATTCCGAGCAAAAAATAGGCAAACGGTTGCTCAAAATTACGCAAGGCATTCCAATGATTAAAACCAAAACGGTGCAACTTTTACGCAATACAACTCTGGTATAAAGTGTACTAAAATTAATTCTTTCAATAAAAGATTACGGTAAAAAAAAAAAATTAAAAATTGAAGGGTGCCAAAACTCAAAACCTGGGTGCCCAAGTGCCATATTATGCAATAAGTGGCGCATGGGCCCTTCAATTACACAGCCCCACACAAAAAAAAAAAAAAAGAAGTTTCTGATCCGGGGGTCTGACTATGGTATTCCTATGAATTTTTCGACGCTGAATCCGAATCCGAGGTCAAAAAATCCGTTCCCCCCTCAATTTTTTGTGTGGGGCGATCCCTCCAGGAGGGGTAAATTGATTAATATGAGTATTTTGGAGTGTACAAACGCATCGGGGATATTTTGAGATGTGTGTGTGGACCTTTACTGAAGTCCGAAAGACCAGCGAGGGGATAAGCACCCCTAAACAGGGGTTGATGGAACCGGTTCCACCCCACAGCCCCCCCAAAAAAAGTTTCTGCTTCGGGGGTCTGACTAAGGTATTCCTATAGTATTCTTATGTATTTTTCGACGCTGAATCCGAATCCGAGGTCAAAAAAATCCGTTCACCCCTTAATTTGAAAAAATCGCCCGTACACACAAAAAATTAAGGGGTGAACCCCTTTTTGACCTCGGATTCGGATTCAGCGTCGAAAAATACATAGGAATACCATAGTCAGAAACTTTTTTTTTTTTTTTTTTTTTTGTGGCGCTGTGTTATTATTAATTTCAAATAAAAATATTTTAAAAAGTGTGGAGGTTTTCAGATTTATTATAATAGGTATATTTGTTTCAACAGATGGTTTAAAAACTCTTTTTTGGTTTATTATTCTTGGAATATTACACCTATATTTTCGCGACAGAGTTCGACGACTCCGATCGGCCTCAAAATTTGACATTATCCGTTTCAAGAGGTCTAGATTCCAAAACCGAAATGTCCGTCCGCCGTCCGCATGCGCCTGCCGTCCGTCCGCCGTCCGCATGCGCCTGCCGTCCGTCCGCAAACTGTAGGCTTTTTTTTTTTTTTTTTTTACGCGAATCGTTTTTGATATTAAATATCAAATGATGATTAAATTTTAATCATCATTTAATTCCGAAACAGGCTCGACTGTCCAGCTATCGAATGTGCAGGTGCAACAAGTCGATTTTCGGGCATTTTGAGGTAGGGTCATATTCTTATAGAAAATTACGTTCTCGATCCAATGGTGTCCTGAGATTTGAGAGAGAAATTCCAGAAAAATCGATTGACGCAACAACGTTCTAATTCTGCCAACTTCAGCTGTTAGACCTGATAATTTGAAAAAATGCCGAAGTATTCAACTGAACCAACTGAAAAAATAGCTATTACTCCCATCTCCAGCTACAGCGTTCACAACATAGTCTCAACACAAGATGAACGGTTAGTGAATGGCTGGCAGGGTCCGCCAAATATTTTCTCCTGAAAAAGTGGCCAATCAGTTAAAAAGTTTGAGACCTCCCTCCCCCGTGATTCTTTTCTTACCCCCTAACACACATTCCTAAGCGATGCCGTCATTCGCTATTATTTCCTGTAGACATGAACAACAAGTACCGTTCCTTTCATTGAAAAGACCCATTAAATCCTCAATATTAACCCTTACGTATCTCCCAATTCCTTTCTCATGATAAATTCATATGAGTAAACATGACTTGGCGTCTGGTCGTAAAAAAAAAAAACCTTTGAGAAGCCGACTCTTATCAAATAATCCACAACTAATTGCTTCTCCGGCTTTTCTTACAAATCACACCAAACCCTGTAACAAATCACTGGGGTTTCCCCAACTTTTCTACCCTTTTAAGACTCACCCCAACTCCCTTGAAGTGGCTGAAAACTGGTTTGATGTGGTTAACAAACCAGGCTAATTACCAGTTTGAACTTGCTCAAAAAGTTGTTGAAGTGAATGATAACCAATCTGAATCCTAGTTGAGAACCTTTTGTACGAGAAAAATTCATTTCAATTCAATTTATTCACAAATGTAGACACATATACATTTACAATTCGTTCATATTCCAAATTATTATTAGCTCATTCCCAATACTATAGGTTGTGGACCTGTCCTGGCTTCATTCTCTCCCGATTAGTAAGATAAAATGTGTGCAACGAAACAAAGAAACAACAACAACAACAAAAATTTTGGCACAAATATATCGGTGTGAGGCATTTGTACTTTACATCTAACTTATGTTAACTATTTCTAGACAGTACAGCAACAGCTTTACAGTGTGCTTCCTAAATATATCTTATAAAGTTTTCAGAATTAGGCCTATTGTCATGGCGTTTTGACTATTTTTCAAATAATTCATAGCTTTATTCTTGAACTAGTCTCTCTGGCTCGCTTCGCTCGCTCCCCTAGTGGGGTGTATTGCCGCCTGTGGGGTGTATTGCCGCCTGTGGGGTGCGTAGCATCGATGGACACGTTCAAACCCCTAATCAGACATAAGGCCTCGCTCCGCTCGGCCCCTCCTATTCGTAGCAGAGACGATAGAAAAAATCGGCGTATTTTTAGGGCTTACCGTTTAGGAAATTATTATTTTTAATTCAATTCAACTTTTTTTACATAAAGGCCTCTCCATCTATCAAAGTTCCCAGGACACTCCGTTTTCTAAGATCCCTGGCCCCGCGCGAATTAAAACGATCCAATTGTCTTCTCACCGTGAAATCGCCCCCTCCCCCTCGGTTTTTTTGAAATCCGACTTCGGAATCGGATTGGCCATATTTTGGCGCGCATTTGGCTCGCGGATACCATACCCAAAAAATGGCTCCTTACTGGGTATTTTTGAACCCGAAAAAACGTGGGACAAACGCGAGAAAGACGATTTTTCGACGAATTTCCGGCGAATTTCCGAATTACGATTTGACCGACGTCTACCTCCAGGTCTGATCTATACGGCTGGTATTTTTTCGTAATTTTTTCGACCCCTTAAACGGGCTTTGGCGCGAGTTGAAAGTGGAAAACGTAGGACTAACGGGAGAAAGACGATTTTTCGACGAATTTTCGACGAATTTCCCGGGCGAATTTCGGATTTTCGATTTGACCGACGTCTACCTCCAGGTCTGATCTATACGGCTCGTATTTTTTCGTAATTTTTTCGACCCCCTAAACGGCCAGCGAGCATAAAGTGAAAAAACTCACTCGGGAACGCGTTATCCCGTACCAACAAACCACACGGCTACCACACGGCCGTCTACCACACGTCGGCCAACACAATTTTATATTATTGTATGATATGATGTACCGAAGTATTTGGCCGTTTTAATTCTGTTGGGTAGCTGTTCAAAAAATTTTGGCGCAAGCCAGGGTAATTGCCTAGTAATGAAATCATTATACGGCCGAGGAACGTCTGTTATTGCTGATGAGTTTGCCCAAGTGCGTCTAATGTTCGGTTGTTTAACAAAATTGCCATTTTTTTTTTTTTGTAAACGTACAACAATCTCTACCTAATAAAAGGAGGATGGTTCTTGTTTGTTTGTCTGTCTGTCGGCAGCTCTGCAAGGTAAACGGCTCGGTCAATTTCGGTGCAGTTTTTTTCCAATTGACCGGTGAGTGGACATGATGATGCCCGTATTATTAAATTTTTTTTAAAGGATTAGGTATATATTTAATTTTAATTTTACAGCTTTAATTTTACATCTTTTTCGTCTGTGTGTCGTCACTTCACATCACGCGTAAAGCGACCGTAATTACTCCATTCGCGCCAAAGGCCGTTTAGGGGGTCGAAAAAATTACGAAAAAATACGAGCCGTATGGATCAGACCTGGAGGTAGACGTCGGTCAAATCGAAAATCGGAATTTCGCCCGGGAAATTCGTCGAAATCCCCGTCGAAATCCCCGTCGAAATAATCGTTTTTTTCGCGTTTGTCCCACGTTTTTTCGGGTTCAAAAATACCCAGTAAGGAGTCGTTTTTTGGGTATGGTATCCGCGAGCCAAATGGGCTACAATATATGCCGAATCACATTCCGAAGTCGGATTTCAAAAAAACCGAGGGGGAGGGGGCGAGTTCACGGTGAGAAGCGAGTTCATCGTTTTAATTCGCGCGGGGTGAGGCTTGAGTTGCGTGGCTGCCGAACATCAGTGAGCTATTTATTGAGACTCTAACAGACTGTTTATTGAGCTATTTATTGAGACTCTTATATATATATATTATTCATGAAAATCTCTAGAAATTCAAAACTGATCTGCGTTCTGAGATAGGTTGAGCGCCCTCAAGGATTTTTCCGTTTTCCCCTCCTTCAACCCCCTCTCCTTCCCTAAAGAAGAGAAGGAGTGGGGATTTCAGCCAATATTGATTCAATTTTGATGAAATTTTCAGGGATTACGCGGGTTGTGCCTTTCAGATTTTATTGAAGGTGGAGTTTTCAAATTTGATTTCACTAGCACTTTGACAGGGCTGGGGACCTTGCTTCACTCGGCCGATCATTTTATCAACCAGGGGAGGCATTTTTCAAACTTTTCAATTTGCATAGGCGTATTATTGATGGTGGAGTTTTCAAATTTTATTTCACTAGTTGTGGAGTTCACAATGTGGACCAATTGATTGCCCAAAAAGGTCGTTCTCGCCTCAGGCTTTCGAAATAACATCAGTGTGCACTCCTATTACAATCGATTCAGCGCCTCAAGTTCCTAATAGTATTATAATTTTTAATACTAATACTAATAGTATTATAATGTTTAACATATTATAATGTTTAGCATTTATAATATTTTGACATGAATAATGATTAATTATTACACTTCGATGTTTATTGAATCTGTATAGTATTATTTTTATAGAAAAATAATAAACAACCGAGTAAGCATTTATAATGTTTTAATATGAATAATAATTAATAATTATACCACTTTATTAATGTTTTATTTACATTTTTAACTATCCCGAGCGAAGCATGGGTTTACTGCTAGTATTCTATATTAAAAGGATGTTCTTGGTGTCAATACATCAAAGTTTCTGTATAATCTCAACGAGGGTGCTATTCTCACAACTGTGTTGACTGCTGTGTCCAGGCAGAGGAAATTGCTATGATACGCCCCTATCCAAACTAAAATCCCATAATATGTTAGGTATATTAGGAGACTATAATATGTATATTATGCATACGCATAGTAAATCATTTGGAGAGTTTCAGTATAAGTTCGCCAGATGTGTTAACGGTGCGGTTAACCTAACCCTAGCAATAATTATTGCTAGGGCCACACTTTTAATCAGATTTGACGACATACCATCCCACCCTAGTCCAGTTCCCTCTTTAACAGACAGAATAATAATTATTCAGTACAATAATTGTACTTTCAGTACAATAATTATTATTGTACTTTATACCTCCTTCTCACTGACTATACGAAGGCTCATTACCGATTGTACGGGGCTAGGTAAATATCTGTTTGGATCATAGTTACGAAATTCCGCATTTAATGTACTCCCAATAGTTATTGTGGTGAAGAAGGTGTTCAGTTCAATCGATTCGCTATTTCTAGCGGATCTGTCATTTCATTATCTTCACTGATCAGTTTTTTTTTATTGGAGCCGACTCATCCGGGTTCCTACCAAATGCAGTGTTAATAGTTTTCCATGTTTTAGAGGGTGTGTTCGAACATGCAATCTGTTCGGAAAAGTAGTCATTTTTATTTTTTTCCAGAAGGAAATTAAGTTTGTATCTATATCTTATGTAAGTACCTCGCACGAATGACCAGGATAACACCTCGATATCTTTGCTCACGCCGGGAGTTAACGAGAGCAGTTTTGTGATTCACCGGCTTAACGTGTTAAGTACAAAGTTCAATCCAATTGTGCAAGATGCAAAAGTGCGTTTATTAATTACAAACCTCCCTCTTATAAACTGAAAAACACAGCAAATTTTACACAAGGCCTTAATATTCTTCGATAGGTATACGTTAATTACGCAAAATGTAATTCTGTGTAAATAAAAAAATATTTTTGAAAAAATGAAATACTTAAATAAAGAAAAATCTGTAGAATGTTTGGACAGATGTAGGACGTCAAAAAATGGATTCGGTATGCGTCCAAAATTACTCGGAAAACGACACCTTATTTGACCTCCAAGGACCCTTCGAAAATCCCAATTTTAGCTCCACAAATGGATTCTTCGATCAAAAATACATTGAAAACGACACCTAACTCGACCCCATAGCTGAAAACCTTCAACAACCCCTCCCGTAACCCCTGTTTTGCCACACAGAGCCCCACGGGTTTGGGCGATCGGGATGAAAAGCTTGCGAGCACAACTAGATGGTGAACCGATAATTTTGTCAAAATTTCGGATTCCTACTGCCCAAAACGGCTCGGACGGCGGACGGACATTTATTTTTTGGAATCTACGTACAGGTACATGACAGGTCAATCATGAAGCGGATTACCTGTACATTACATATAATATTATAATTATGTCAAATTTTGAGGCCGATCAGAATTTTCGAACTCTGTCGCGATTACCTACACAGAAATATAATTCAAAAAATAATAAAACAAAAATGGGGCTAATTTTCAACAGGAAGTAAACTAATTTTTTTTTTTACAAAACAATAAATCTTCATCAAAATCGACAGACAATATCAATCAACTTACGTATTGATAAGACTTCAAGACCTCTCGATTTTTCCCAAATTTTTGCCTTCAAGACCTACTTACTACGTTTTTTGCCCATTTTTGCCATTTTGAGAAAATTCCTCAAACTTTGATCGGCTGTGTCCCGATTAATATAAGGTTTAGCAAAAAAAATTTATACATAGGTAGACAATTTTGGTGAATTTAATGCTCCACTACTTTAAAATCGGTCTTTTTGGTCAAAAGTCGTGAAATGCCGAAAACAAACCGAAAATTTGGAGGTTTTTCGGCCCTTTCTCAACGTAGGATAGGTAACTTGACAGAGTCATCCCACGTCACCCCTGAACAGCCTGTACCTATTTGTTTCAAGTGCAAATTCACAAATATCTAGTTGTGCCCGAATAATAAATCATTATGAATTGTGAAATTGGTAACCATTTAAATTTCTAAATCTGGCTCACGAACCACATTAATAGGTATTTCTAAGTTAGGAAACACCCGTTTTAGAAGAATTCGTTAAAACAGAGATGGCAGCCCTAATTTAGTATTTTGTGCGAAGCGTCAAATGAAGGGGGCGGAACACGAGATTGGAAACAACCCAGAGACAATTTCTTCCGAGCCCGACAACCAAGTCCTGGGGTGACACTTGCCTGCCCGCGCGCACCCGAGGAGGACTCATCCCCTGGAAGCCCCCCCCCCCCCCTACCAGAACGTGCATCGTCAGTTATCAGCCCCCCTGGCGGGCCACCGGCGGTCTTCTGTCAGTTCGGCGGATCGTCCGCTCAGTGTATATAAAGACGTCAGGACGCGCGCACGGCGAGGTTTTTTGCCACTATGAACTTCGGCGCCGCCTCCGCTTTCGCCCGCCTCATTTTCCTACCCGGTAAGCTTCCCGCCATCCCCCCCGAACAGATTCCCTCGAAATTGCACAAGACAACGTTCCACAAATTTGACTTTAATTCGGGTTTAATTTCAAGAAACAAAAGTTTGCAAAAAAATAAAATAAATACCTAAATAAATAAAATAAATAAATGAAAATAAAATTAAAAAATCATCGAAGTACTTTATGTATTATTTGATATGTCAATTAAAATAAAATAAAAAATCAACGATGGTGCTTAATTGCTGAGATTTGATTTTGTGTGGACATCACGCTTTTACGCATTTCAAATTTTAACGACAACAATATAATATGATATTATCAACATTGACGACATGAACTACTTGCCACTACCGTAAACAATTTATTTCGTTAAACTATTTCTAACTGACGTCTATTAGAAGCGACTAATCCGTTGAAAAGTATCAACTGAATCAGGTCACTGAATCAGACTGAACCTATCAGATATCTATAACCTATCTATCCTAGGAACCTATCTATAGGTTATTTACTGTCTCTGTAGGGCACAATCGCAATACTAGTTTTAGTTCATTATTGTCAGAATAATCAACCTGATTTCTCGATGATGGGGGTCGAAAATTTTGATTGGCCTTTAAATATGTTTCAAGATGGGTGAATTCCAAAAATGAAAAGCCGCCTGTCCAGGCCGTATTGTGAAGTGAGATATTTTTCTTTAGGTAAAAATCTGAAATTTTGACAGAATTCTCCATCTTGTTGTGTACGCAAGGTGCTCGGTGAGGATAAAAAGGGGCAACACGAGGTTTTTTGAAGGGTTTTAGCAATGATGTCGAGTGGGGTGTCGCTTTCGAAGTAAATAAATTTAGACAAAAAATGCATTTTTGAGGGCCCTGTTCAAACATTGCACCTACCTTATACACTTGGAAAAATATTTTGGTTTATTATTCTTGGAATAGTAAACCTACGTATTCGTGGCGGAGGTCGAAAATTCTGATCTGCTTAAAAGCAGACGTCAAAATTGACATTATCCGTTTCGTGTCACGTAGATTCCAAAAACGAAATGTCCGTCCGCCGTCCGAGCCGTTTTGGGCAGAAGGAATTTTGTTGAAATCTCGATTGACAAAATACTCGGTTTACCATCTAGTTGAGCTCCCAAGGTTTTCAGCCCTATCGCCCCAACCCGTGGGACTCTGAGGGGCTACGGGAGGGATTTTTGACGGTTTCAGATATTATATCGAGTCGGGTATCGTTGTCGAAGTATTTGTGACGTAGAATCCATTTGTGGGGATCCCAGAACGATCCGATTTCACCATGGGGATCTCCAGGGATTTCGTGTGACGACAAATGGGATTTTTGTAGGGGCAAATAAGGTTTCGTTTACCGAGTAATTTTGGACACAAAATCTGTTTTATCGAGGTCCAACATCTATCTGTCCAAACATTGCACAGAAAAAACTTTTTTATTTAATTTTTCCAAGATTGACACAGAATTGATTTTTGCTCGATTAACC
This sequence comes from Pilophorus perplexus, assembly GCA_955831195.1. NCBI lineage: Eukaryota > Metazoa > Arthropoda > Insecta > Hemiptera > Miridae > Pilophorus > Pilophorus perplexus. The sequence continues at coordinate 26,043,497 of OY037009.1, read as the reverse complement.
AATATCAAAGAATAATAAACCTGTGTAAAATTTGCTGCTTTAAAAACAAGCCATCAATTGAATTGAATAGATGAGCGCAACCTTTCTGTTATTACGATTTATTTAATGAGCGAGAGAAACTAAGAAACAGTAGGTAACTAGCGACCAAACTATGCCACACAACACATCAAAAATATCCACGTGATGCTCATTACGTAAACAACTGCACCCTAACGACCGATGCGTAAGAAAACCTTATGCCGATCAGAGGTAACGAACGGCTCAGGCTGCAAAAATCGTTTTGGAGTCGTTGGAATCAGCCTGAAAAGCTCATTCCATAGACCCTTGTACCAACGAAATCGGACAAAAACTTTCGCCTCCCTTTTGAGGCCTCCTTAGTTACACATCAGAGATAAACCACTTTCGTCGTGAAGGACCTCCCGAAAACCGATGAAGGGGATGAGGGAGGAAAAATCAAGGTAGCCTATAACCACCCCCCGAACTCGCTGATTACAATGAGACCACCCTCATGAAAATCTGTTGAGTCGCTCGGGCGTGATGCTGTGAAAAAAAAACATGTCGAAGAGATGAGCGCACCTTTCCATTTTTTGAGGGAAAGGTTGCGCTAAAAATAGTTTGTTGACGTAGAATTACGTTTTGCGCAATTTATACGAAAAACAATCAAACCTAGTGTAAAATTTGCCTTTTTTAGTGCACAAATTGAATGCTCCCATACTCGAGAAAAAAGGCTTTAATTTGTTTGCTTTATCGAACGAACTGTGTGGATGGTGACACCTTTAAGATGTTCAAAAATTTCAATTTCAACCATTTCAGCGATGGATTCAATCGTGACAGCGACCATCCCCATGCGTTATTTCCTTATATTTCGTAAGTACGCCTGTTCAACTGTGGCGTCCGCTTTTGTCCGTCTCTTGTGAAAAAAAATGCTATTGTTGTATGATTTCCTTCATCAGTGATTGCGAAGGTTCGTTTTTTTTAAATGGTTTTTGTTGCGAGTGTTTGAACTTTTTTGTCGCTTGTAGTTTTAGTCGTGAATGGTTAGTGTTTTTGGCCAGTCCTGTAGGTATAGGAGGTGAAAGGGGGAGTTTGCTTAACCGGGACAAATGAGCATTTTTATGGGTGCCTGGGGATAATGTTTTTAGCAAATTATATCAAATTCTTCTTGTGCTAAATCTGCGTAGCTCAAAAACCGCCATTTTCCGGCGCTTGTTTAAGTTTTTCACTTATAACTGGAAAACTATAGTTTTCCAGTAATAAGTGAAAAACTTATAACTGGAAAACTTATAACTGAAAACTATAGTTTTCCAGTTATAAGTGAAAAACTTAAACAAGCGCCGGAAAACGCGTATACGCGTCCTACTGATCATTCTACTCTATTCAAAATTGAAAAGCAAAAAATACTGCAACGTTAAGATCGATTCGGCCGTTTGGTCGCAATCGTTAACGTTTGGCAATTTTTGTATAATTTCAAAAACAGTCCCTACCTAATCAATAAAGTCCACGAGAATTAAATTTTGATTCAACGTGAATAACCAGAAATTCACAGGTTTGGTTTTCTTCTTACCTGAGCGGGCTAGGTTGAGCAAAATTCGGTCTTAGTAGGTAAGTTCACATAATTAGAATTTAATCCTCCGTAACTTTGATTAGAACGTGGAATTGTTTAATTGGGTAAGCCGTTTTTGAGATACAGGCTTTGAAACGTGAGCGTAACCCGGTTTTCGGCCGATTTGACAAAAATCAAACTTTGACGATCGATTGCAGTCAAACGGCCAAGCCGATTGACGCAGACTTTTGTGCTTTTCAATTATGAAGCGGGAAATATTTTCTGTACGATGCGTAGTTTTCCGTTTATAAGCATAAAACTGAAGCGAGCGCCGAAAAATCGCTGTTAAGCACAAGGATAATGCACTATGCAAAAAACTATCCCCATGCACCCGAATCACCCAAATTACCATTTACCAATTCAAGCTCAAATCCTTGTACTGACTGGTCTACCAAGTTTATGGTGGCCCTAACATTTCGCATGGACTTGATCTCACTGCTGCAAATTCGCAAAATTTCTAGAAATTTGTTGAGGTATTGACATGGCAAATCACCCAGTTCCGATCATTTTTCACCATTTGATCATTTCATGTTTTTTATGTGTTCTTCATTATCAAAAGTTTCATTATGTGGAAATATTTGGGGTGTTTGGGTAGATCCAGAAGTCCAATCCAATTTATCCACTACCGAGCAGGGGAGTCAGCAGTATTTCTAACCCCCTCCCGCAGTGGAAATAATAATAATTTACATTACAATTATTGACATGGCAGTGTTGTTATGCATGTGAGTTCTCGCATTTTGAACCTGAATTGCTTGACAAGCATGCCGAAAATTTCCTCCTCAAATTTTGATGAGGATATAATAAAATTTGATTGTTTTTTTTTTTTTTTTTTTTTTTTATATATAAAGTTTGAGCTCTATGTGAAAGTGAACCCCTGCTGGCGACATCAGCCAACCCCCGACCGTCACCCATTTGGCCTCAGACACAGTAACTTGCTTTCCCATATTGTTTTTTTTTTTTTTTTTTTACTCAAAAAAATGCATGGGGTTTTATTTCCAGGGAGATAAATTCGAGGATTTTGGTTTATAATTCTCAGAATAATACACCTTTGTAATCGCGACGGAGGTCGGAAATTCTGATCAACAATTTTGACTTTAAGACGTTTCAAGCTGTCTAGATTCCAAAAACGACATGTTTTGAACAATTTTTTTTTAAATCTGAAAGAATCGTTGTCAAAATACTCGGTTTACCATCTAGTTGTGTCCGCAAGGTTTTCAGCGCGATTGCCCCAACCCGTGACCGGGGCGCTATGGGGCTAAAAAAGGGCTAGGTACGGGAGGGGTTTTCGCAGAATTCTGAGTAATATATCGAGTGGGGCGTCGTTTTCGAAGTATTTTTGGACGTAGAATCCATTTTCAAGAATCCGTCTTCAAACTTTACAAGAAAAAAAAATTTATTAAATAGGTAGGACCTACCTGATTAAATTAAATTGTAAACATCTGAATGAGGGAGTGAACTTTTCAGAGTTTTTATTTTTGATATTATTATTTTAAAAATAAACACGAACTTGAAATCAACGGCCTATAGCATTAAATGCCAAACAAACAAATACGCGCACGAGAAAGAATTATTTTGGAAATCTCCTTCTTTTGGGAAGTGAGGAAGTGAAGATGTATTTTGCCACACGTTCCTTCTCCACCATGAATGTTTCCACAGGACCGAACTTAGGCAACTTGAGCATTCTGAGGGGCTCTCCACAACCCTCCCTTCCCTCTTCCAGACATTGAAAGGCGTTCCCCTCCGCACTCTCTCTGAACATTTTAAGTGAGGGAGTGAAGCAAAAACATTTGGACATTTGAAGTATTTTTAATATTTTTTTTTTTTTACTGACTACATTTCAGGTTGAGAGGTGACCAGACGCTTGATAATATCAATTAGGCATCTAATTATGCACGTATACGTGCATAATTATAATATCATATTATGCACATTTTCAGATTATCACCCATACGGCTGAGAAATCAAAATTAAAAATCTGTTGAGGTTGTCGGGTTCACTTGCCTCCCACTAAAACTAACTGAGAAATGTAGGTTGGTAAGAAATTAGGAATTTGGGAGGAACGGTACTCACTTCGGTGCATTTTTTTTGGATGTCTTGGCGGTTTTCAGTTAGTTTCCACCTAACGACCTGTCCCAACTTCCCATTAGGTGGCTATTTGCGGTTAAGAAGGTCAACGAGGCTCCAAGTAGGTACAATGTTTTTATCCCTTGAAAAACAAGTACCTAATAACAAGTTGAGGAGAAATCGGCGCCAAAACCGTTGGACATCATCCACCTGGGAAACATGGGATATGCATGAAGACAACGGACAAAAAGGCGGTTGGCCGGAGCAGTCAATAATTACAGTGATTCGATGAATAAATGAGAATCCTCCCTTCGTGAATGAGTAAACCCTCCCGGGAGACGATTGTAAATGTTTAGGAAGTTGTAGCATCGTGTGAATGACCGGATAGAAATACAAAATTCGACCACACTTGGGCTTATGATTATTTCATGTAGAACAGAGCGTTCTGATTGGGAATGACTCCTCACTCACTCTTAGTCAAATCCATACTTACCGTAGAATATTACATTGTACCTAATTAAAAGTGACGTCATTAAAAGCATGTCGTGTTGCTCGGAAAATTTGGCTAAACGTCGTGTCAATCATTAGTCAATGATAAAATTGAACTAGTTCGTACTTACATGGTATTAAATATTTTACTGAGTGTCCGTTCATTTTTTATGAGAAATTGAAGTTTACTCATTTAACGCAAATTTTTCTATCAATAGGGGAAAAAAACTAGGAATTTTGAAAATAACTTAACTACCTAGTACATGACATGACATGTACATTGTACTGTGCAGTTGTCATCGGTATCATTTTGGAAAAGGGGTCTCTTGCTCTAAATGGTGGAACAGCTGATACTCAAAAATTAAAAATAATACGGCAATAGAATAATATTACGGAATAATACGGAAATTAGAAGAATTGGGATGGGAACGGGATTCGTGAAAAACGTTTTGGGTCAAATCCACATTCAAATGGGGATCTTTTGTCTCGGTATAATATCTTATATTATAAGACTTTATACTAATTATTGGTATAGATACCTTATTGAACATTGGACTAGGTATTAAAATGACAGAGATAGTATTGGTTAAAATTGTGGAGATAAATACTTTCATTATCACTTTTTTTCATAGAGATCTTTTGTTTGGAAGTCAAAATTTGACATCCAATGAATTTAATATAATATATTATGTATATGTATTTAATATACTAAATATACCGACTAAAAAAGTTATCAACCTCATCAGGAAATTTTCGCTGGCTTCATCATCTTAGCTTTCTTCTTCCTCCTCCACGATTCACAATCTTTTTCACTTCCAATCAAATTCCTCAAATTAATGGTATAGGAAATGGACTTCTCTTCTGCTCAGACAAGACAAGTATATATTGTTCATCCAAGGAACACTCAAAGATAGCGTAATTTCAAGAGACGATAGTATTATTATCACACAATAGTTCATTGCGAACTTTGACTTCCTTGCAACAACGATACCAAGGGCACAATTAACCGAACAGCGTTTATCAGTCTATCTATTTTGCGTGTACCTATTCTCACGGCTTAATTAAAAGTTCATTAAAAGAGATGGAAAGAAGGTGGCCAAGATGTGTTAGATGTAACAACAACTTATTGTGAACTACTGTTAGGTATGATGGTTTTGTTTAAAATCTAATTTGCATTGTCTAAATTGACGAGTTGTTTTTACTTAACATCGTTAAAACTGAAACGATGTTTGCCAATTAAATTCCATTCTCCAGTTGCGTCAATTGTCATTTCGTAATGTTCAGGGGGGGTTTTACGATTACGATTTTAGTAGTGCTTAATTGCCCTTCCGATAGATTTACTTTAACTCATGACGCATTCATGGAGTTATGTAGGAGTGCTTCCGGGAATGGGATTGTGTTGTTGCGTTGGGGAGGGTTTTTTTTTTAGATAGATAGGTATGTCTTTAGGGGAGGGGGTCAGTCCAGAATCTGGGGTATCAAAAATAAAAGTGTCACGCTGTTTGGAACACCAAAAAATGTCACACTTTTTGAGACACTTCCCGTGGTTGTAGAGACTTGAAATTTGGAATGAAGGCTCCATTGGGAATCTAGTTGGCTGAGAATCCATCATTTTGAGATAGGATCACTATTCAGGGTAGTTTGAGGGTAGTTTCAGTCCAATAAGTTAATATGAAAATAGCGGTAACCATCTTAACAACAATGACAGAAAATTATAGTTGTTGTTTGTAGCTTCTTCGGGCCATCTGAATATACCGAGATGAACATTACATATCTATGATCCTATGTTTTTCCCATTCAGGGAAAAACTTTCTTGCTTTTTTTTGCAACATCCCGGCTATCCATGTTTGTTGCATTCAGTAGTTTCTCTAATTGTTCTCGTCGATCGGCCTTCTCACAACATGCGTGTTAGGTAGCGTCGTTCCTTTGCTTGGCGTTTTTTTGTTTTTTTTGTTTTTTGTTTTGGAAAGATTTATTTCATCCCATACACGAACCTCAAGTCTTTATATGCCAACGGCTGTTACCCTGATCGCCTCAAACACGCCCCGGTAATTCCCGTTCCAAGGAATAACCTTTCGGTTATTTCCATGGGTCCGAAAATGCGAACTCCCCATTGGGGAGTTCGCATTGATTTTAGATTTGGAAATCTTCCCTACCATTCAATAATATCGCTAAAAAGTAACGTGCACAGACTCCAATACCAAAAAAAAAAAAAAAATCATTGTAGGAGAAATAACGAAAAAACGAAACGCACAGTTTGAATCGGCCGGCGTTTCCCACCAGTCACTGTTTGAGGACATGACGTCACAGTTCCAGTGAATCTCTCACCATGAGCGCTAGTGTCGTCAGCTTATATGATGAATTTATAGCAATTATAACTTGATACGACGGAAAACATAATTAACTTTTAATTATAATACATGATACTTGAAGTTTAAAGCCTTATCAGAAGGATTTACGGCTCACTTGAATTTTATTAAGTGATGAGCAGTGGAATAGCAACACTGGGCGGAACAATCCCCTCACCTGTCAAGAACAAAACACTATCGACGACGCTCTTCAGCTGTATTGAGGAAGTGACGTCACGCTCCCTACATGGCCCCGGTTTTTCAAACGCCGTAATTTTCGTTAAATTATTTGAATTTTCTGGAAACGATTTCAGGCGGCTGACTACTGTTTTCCCTACAGTCTCAGGGAGTACTTTCAGAAAAAAATAGAAAAAAAAAACAATGCCAACTCCCCATTTCGGACCCATCAGTCTGATAAACTTCTTGGGGAAGGTGCTTGAGGGTCAGATGCTTCACCACTCGTGTCATTCCTGGATTCCATTGATTTTTTGATGAGGCGCAGCATGGTTTCAGAATGAATCGGTCGACGGAGACAGCTCTAGCTGAACTTATGTGTGCTCTAAAGCGGGTGTTGACCAGGGACTTCATTTGGCAGGTTGTATGGCCGATCTAGCAGAAGCTTTCGATGTGGCATCACACGACGTTTTGCTCCGGAAGCTCGAACGTTTTGGGATCTGAGGGATTGTCAATGAATGTTTCGATCTTTCCTCTCTGAGAGGCCTTGGTGTGTAAGGATTGAAGGCACCCCATGAAAGCCCCATAGATCCCCACGGTGTATCGGGTCGTTCTGGGACCCCCCCAAATTGGATTCTACGTCCAAAAATATTTCGAAAACGACTCCTAACTCGAATCCATAGCCGAAACCCTTCAAAACCCCTTCCAAAGCCCCTATTATCTCCACAGAGCCCCACGGGTTTGGGCGATCGGGATGAAAACCTTTCGGGCACTACTTGATGGTGAACCGAGTATTTTGTCAAAATTCAGATATTAAAAGAATCCTACTGCCTTGAAACGTATAATGTCACATTTTGAGGCCGTTCTGAATTATCGACCTCCGACACGAATATATGGGTGTATTATTCCAAGAATAATAAAAAACTGACCAGGCTTTCCCCCTCCAACACACACGACAGCGAGAACATGGAGTTTGCTCTTCGGAACTCCGCCCAACCTTAATCAAATAAAAGGAAATCTAGGAACACTACCTAGGCATTCAAAATCTTCACCTTACAGGATTTTTCATTTCTCATAAGAAAGTCGAGAAACCACCCGATAGGGCTAATTGTGGTTCGTGAATGAAGGATAGGCGATTTAAAGTTCTGACAGTTCGCGACTGCTCGGAATATGCAAACTCGAACTTGAAACCCACCTGGTGGTCCCTAATGAGGGGTTCTAAAGTTTCCGAAACTGTTAGCCCCATCACGGCATAGCTCTATTACTGAACGGCAGAAGACAAATTCGTGCTCCGGAATCGCCATTTGGACTGAGACGAATTCGTGAAACGGGAAGGTGAAAAATTTATTCGGTAGGAAATCTGCACATCTTGAAACATTCAACGGCGAATCGGTCTTTGGTAGGGTAGATTCAGAAAATGAAATGTCCGTCCAGGACGTTTTGGGCAGTTGGAATTAGGTAAGTCTTGACATTTTGACATAATATTCGATTCTCCAATTAGTTGTGCCTGCAAGGTTTTCAGCTCGATCGCCCAAACCCTTGGGGATCTGTGGGGCCAAAAATAGGCTACGGGAGGGGTTTCAGGTAAAGGATTGAGTTGGGTGTCGTTTTCCGAGTAATTTTGGACGTAGAACCCATTTTTGGTGGTTCATCATTCTCGGTCAGGGGTTGGGTAGCGTAGCCATGGCTCCAGAAGCTGCAACACGAGGACTAAGAGTAGGAGAATGACCGAAATTTCATCATTCTAGTCATCTTTACCTACTCTAGGCTTCTAGGGTGGCGATCGGAAAAATTTGAAAAAAAAAAAAAAAAAAAAAAAAAAAAAAAAAGGTAGGTACCTACCAAAGATTTGTTTTAGCGGGTTGATGGCGAGAAAAGTCTGAAACCACCAAAAATGTGCTCTATGTGGTCTATCTGTGTCTGAAAGGCGTTCTGTGACATTCAAAATCCATGAGAGAGACCCCGGCTGTACTTCCACTTTGTGCCACATTTTGTGTGTAGGGATGGCAGATTCTTCAAAAAGAATCGATTTAAATCGTATCGATCTTTTCGGATCTTTAGTTGTGCCCGCAAGGTTTTCAGCCCCATTGCCCAAACCCGTGGGGTTCCGTGGGGCTAAAAAGAGGCTACGGGAGAGTTTTTGTGACGATTTTCGGCTATGAGGTAGAGTTAGGTGTCATTTTGGTTTATTATTCTTGGAATAATACACCTATGTTTTCGCGACGGGGGTCGACGACTCCGATCGGCCTCAAAATTTGACATTATCCGTTTCAAGAGGTCTACATTCAAAATCCGAAATGTCCGTCCGCCGTACGCCGTCCGCCGTCCGCCGTACGCCGTCCAGGCCGTTTTGGGCAGTAGGAATTTTTTTAAAAATCTGAAATTTTGGCAAAATACTTGGTTTACCATCTAGTTGTGCCCGCAAGGTTTTCAGTCCGATCGCCCAAACCCGTGGGGCGCTATGGGGCTATAATGGGGCTCTACGGGTGGGGTTTTTTGAAGGCTTTGGGGTATGGAATCGAGTTAGGTGTCGTTTTCGAAGTATTTTTGGACGTAGAATCCATTTTTGGGGGTCCCGAGACGATCCGATTTCACTGTCGCGATGTATAGGGCTTTCATGGGGCTAAAAATGGGATTTTTGAAGAATCCCAGGAGGTTAAATGTTTTTCGAGTAAAAAATACATAATTTTTGAAAAAAACATTTTTGAAAAAAAATCCCCCCCCAAACATTTTTTTTTGAAATATAAAAATTCAAAAAAAAATTAATTTTTTTTTTCATTGACAGAATTAAATTTCTGTACAAGTAACCTATATCAAAGAATAATAAACCCTTGTGTAAAATTTGCAGCGTTTTTAAAAGTATTTTTGGTCGTAGAATCCATTTTTGGGGGTCCCAGCACGATCCGATTTCACCGTGAGGATCTATCATAGATGATGGGGCTGTCATGTTGCTACAAATGGGATTTTTGAAGCATCCATCCCAGGAGGTCAAATAAGGTCTCGTTTACCGCGTAATTTTGGACGCAGTCCATTTTTTTCGAGCTTCAACATCTTTCCAAACATTGTGCACAAAATGTTTTCAAAAATATTTTTTTAATGACAGAATTGTTGACTTGTTTCAAAGAATAAAAAACCTTCGAGTAAAATTAAGTTTTGCAGATTTTTTTGTGACTGCTTCGAGTAGTGCTCAAAAACAAGATTGCACCTTTACCGATCCAACTTCACCACCGACTCAATACCTAATTGTGTAACTATTGTTTTGATTTGCTCTCATCTGTCCGTCGGGGCATTTTCTAATTGACTTGATAAACTGGAGATGACTGGGCTTCGGAGGGACCGCCAACAAACCATTTCAAGGCTGAGGGTCACCACAAAGATAGCTCGAGGGTGAAGGAAGGTCGAGGTAGTCGATTAGACCTCAAAGACATCTTCCAACATAACAGTCCTACGATTTGAGGTCACCGGCCCGTGTCATCTTCGCGTCTCACCCCAGTTAATCTTCGGAACCACCTGCATTCTCGTTGCACTGTCACCGGATTCCTTCCTTCACGTTTTGGTTTAGGGCTCCGAACAATCTCGTCAGTTGTACCGGGATTAGGGTCATACGAAAATTTCCACTCTTTCGCTGAACTTTCGAAACTTTATATTTTCTTCTTCAGGGCTCAAAGAGAAGCTATCGTGTGGATGTACCTAAGAACGATGTCAATTAAAGGTAGGAACCGGGACACACCAATCATTTGATCAGTACTAATAGTATAGGTGTGATATTATTGCAGAGAAGAAAGAAAAGAAAGAATTTTAACATCATAAATCTGAAAAATATTAGCAGCAAGACGTGCGAAACAAATAAACTACTGTTCCTTCATGGAGAACACACATTTAACAACAACAACAACAACAACAACAACAACAACAACAACAACTGCCATTTCTTTAAACAACCTCCGGCCCAGAATGATTATCGGCTCACGATCCAAAATTGTAGTAAGTATGTTCAAATTTGAACTCGGGGTTATTTTCAATG